>SNQJ01S0019985.1:13992-45807 GCA_010110895.2 Picea sitchensis
TGCAACATCTATGGGACCCAATGGTTGGAATCCCAACCCCACTTGAAAGGGGTTGTGGCTAGTTGACCTATGCAAGGATCGGTTGTAGTTATGCTAGACATAGGGAAGGATCTCATCCCATGTGCGAGGGTGCTTTGAATTGTACATGTGAAGGATATGCACAATCATTCGATTTACAACCTCGGCTTGGGCATTTGTCTGGGGGTGGAAGGCCATGGATTTGATGAGATTGGTGTCCAATAGTGAACAGAGGCTTGACCAAAATGTGCTGAGAAATCAACTATCCCAATCTGAGACAGCAGTTTGTGGGATTCTGAAATGTACCCAGACTCGTTCAAAGAAGAGCTTAGCAGTGGCCTTTGCTATGTTGCTCTTCTTGCAGGCAACCAGAATTGACATCTTAGAAAAGTGATCAAAAACCACAAAAACACAGTCATTTCCCTGCTTGGTGAACGGGAGGCCCAACATGTAGTCCATTGAGATGGATTCCCATGGCCTATCAGGAGTAGGAAGAGGGGTGTACATTCCCTATTTCTTAGTGGTTGGTTTGGCAATAGCGCAGGCAGTGCAGGACCTGATATACTTGTTGACCTACTGTCGAAGTTTCAGCCAATAGAAATGTTTCTATAGCATCACCACTATATTTTCAACATCGAAGTGTCCTACCACCCGACTGTAGTGGGATTCCCATATCAGCTTCATTCGTTCACTTGATGGAACACAGATATGGCCCATACGACACAACAACCTATCCTGAAGATATAAATTATCGACAACTGCGTTTGAACCCAACATTTGGTAGGTGGTGGAAAAGTTAGGGTCTATCTCATAGTGTTGGGGCCATCCAAATGTCTCATGGCCCCAAGAGTCTAGCACTATGGTGAGTGTCGCGACTAGCGGTCTACTGAGGCAATCAGTGACGTGATTGGTGCTTCCTATTTTATACTTGATGTTGAGGTGGATCTGCTGCAATTATGTGGACCACTTTTGATGGCCGTCATTCTGCAATTTTCCTTGTGTCTGCATGAGCTGCAATGGTTTATGATCAGTGTGGATGACTGTCTCCTTCCCATGAATGTAATGTCTCCATTTACGGCATGCTTTCACAATGGAGTACATTTCTTTGTCATAATTAGGGTACTTACAAATAGTATATGACAGTGTCTCATTATGATAGGCCACGGGGTGGCCATGCTGAGTGAGAATGGTGCCCACAACATAGTCTGAAGCATCTGTCTCGATCTCAAAGGGATGTTGCAGGTTTGGTAGTGAAAGTACTAGGGCTGAGCACAAGCGCTTCTTCAAATCATCAAACGCTTGTTGTTGGGACCAACCCCATGAAATTTTTTCCTTACCACCACCCCTGTTTATTTGGATGAGGGCCCATGCAATATGGGAGAATCCCAGCACGAACCTGTGGTAGAAATTGGCAAGGCCTAAGAAGCTCTGAATCTCAGTGAGTGTTGTTGGGGATATCCAGTCACGGATGACTTGGATCTTGCATGTATCCACATGTACACCATGTTGATCAATGATGTATCCCAGGTAATGGACCCTATCCATGCCAAAGGATCATTTTTCCAAGTTGGCGTATAGTTTGTGCTGCTGCAGGGTGTGAAGAACCTATTGAATATGATGCAAGTGTTTGGCCTAATTCTTGTTGTAAATTAGAATGTCATCCAGATACACAACTACAAAATTATTGGTGAATGTTCGCATGATATCGTCCATCATCCTCATGAAAGTGTCTGGAGAATTTATCAAGCCAAAGGGCATGACCAACGATTCAAAAAGGCCTTCCTTTGACTTGAAGGTAGTGTTCAATACGTCTGTCTATTCTATCTGGACCTGGTGGTAGCCAGACTTCATATCAATCTTACTGAATTATTTGGCCCCCATGAGTTGATCAAGGAGGTCATCGATTCGTGGAATTGGGTATCGGTTTCTGACTATGATTTTATTCAGAGCCCAATAATCAATACAGAGTCACCAGGTTCCATATTTCTTCTGTACCAGCATGGTTGGGCTCCTGTAAGGTGATGAGATGGGGTGGGTGTGCCCCTTGTGGAGAAGTTCTTGGATCTGTCGCTTGATGTCCTCATTCTCTAACAAAGAGTGATGTTAGACTGGCCCATTGGTCAATGATGTGTCGGGGGTTAGATCAATGGGGTGCTTGACCTGACAGTGCGGAGGTACCCCTGTTGGTGAGGAAAAGATATTCGAGTATTCTTCCATGAACTTATGTACTTACTTCTATTGTGTGGAGAGGTCGTCCATAGAGACACTGGATGTGGTTGTGATATTTCGCTTATTATGAGAGTGAATCATGAAGAAGACAAACTTCCCCATCTGAGAGATGACCTTCTTGCATTGCTTAGCAGAGATCAAGGAAATAACACTAGGTGGGACTGCCTTGGGTATCATAAACAATTTCCTGTTCAAAGTAATAATAACACTACGAGGCCTAGATTCATATACAACATGATGTTTCCATAAATAAGGTTGGCCCAAAATAACATCACAAAATTTGAGAGGATAAACATCACACAATACCTCGTCTTTGAAGGGCTTGATGTTGTACGAAATTCAACACTGTTGGCTGACACAGAGATCACTTCCTTCGCAGAGCCATCCAATGGTGTAGGGTTGTGGGTGCGACGTTGTTGGCAGGGCCAGATGCTTGAAAACCTCTGCTGATATGAGGTTCTTCTGGCTACCGCTATCAACGATGAAGTGTAGTAGGGTTCCTTTTACCCACATTTTTGAATGGAAGAGGCCGTCTCCTTATTCTGGCTAGTATGGTTCACCAGGATGGAGCCTGGTGGTAGCAATAGTCGCATTGGGTTCCATGTTAATGATTCATCTTCCCCTTTCTAGTTCTGGCTTAGAGTCAGAATCCGCATCTAATTTAGAGGCTTTCACTTCGGCCACCAGTGGCTTCTTTGAGCAGAAGTCAGCAGTGTTATGCCAAGGGCTCTTATGGAAGTCGCACTACTTCCCGATATCTTTCTTTGTCATTCTAGTGTCCTTATTTTCTTGTGTCTTGGACTGGTTGTCCTGATACTATCCATATTTTCTCTATCCTTTGTTCGGTGGGTTGGGGTCGCACTTTCCTAGATTTTGTTGTGAGGGGTTCCCAGGCCCAAATTTCCACGTCTTTTGTTTGAGCTTCTACTCGATTTTGATGACATATCAGTAGGCCACGCCCAAGGATGGGATGTCCAGATATTCCATTTCGGTATGGATATATCTATGCAAAGAACCATGATACTTGAGCACTAAATGTCTCTCCGAATATTTGATACCCAACTTGGTGCGCAAGGTATGGAAGATATTTGTGAAATATGGCACTGCTTGGTCTCTTTCTTTCCGCAATGTGGTCCATTTGGTATACAGGTTATCATAAATTCTGATAGGGTATTATTGTTTCTTAATAGCTTCCCTGAAGGATTCCCAACTGGCCGTGACTAAGAATAATGAGGTTTCCTCTATTTCCTTTTGCTCACAGAAAGTTTCCCACCAATCTTTGACATGGGGAATGGTTTTGAGGAGTGCAAAAGTAATATTTTCTCTATTTGAAAAGTTATGAACATAAAAATACCCTTCTATTAGATTCAACCACTTGTCTATATAATCTGCATCTATATGAACTTCAAATATAGGAATATCGAAGTTAATTTGTACCTTGAAAGGGGCGGCGTCTCCGTTCGAAGAAGATGCATTGCATGTTGGTAGACGTCGAAGGATTTGTGTGAAACTGTCCATCATCTCATTCCTTTATTGCGTGAGGGATTCCTCAATCAACAGTTTGAAATGATCTCCTATCCCATCATATTTATTTTCTCCTACCATGGGAGGTCTCTTCGGCATGCGAGAGATTTTGTCCTCAAGAGAAATATGCTCAAGACCCAACTCTTTGTACTCCGACCTCGTTGGGGACATGCATTAAGACGACAAGGAGCAAACCGCTCTGATACCACTGATCCGGATTTTATGAGAAAAATGAAATGAATACAGATTAATAACAGGTTCTTAACACAAAATGACAAGGATACAGTAAAATTGGTTTTCTATTCAATAACAAAATAAGCTGAAACTGTAAAATGCAGCGAAAACAAGCTTGCTGGAATGGTGGAAGCTTATCTCTGAGAAGAGATGTAACGACAGTGTGCATTCACAAGAAGCTAATTACAATGAGGCTTTGAAGGCCTTTTTACAATAATAAATATTTCCAAAAACCTAGAAATCCAAAAACCTAACTCTAGGAGATGAGGCGCCAAAAGTCATGTGGGCCCCGTTTGAGTAAGTTAGTACATCAACTTCGTAGGGTCGTAACGTTTGCATACGATCTTCGTTTTAGGCGTGTGATAGCCTGTTGGCAAGGTATCATCGAGGAGATTCATTTTGGGGTCTCAATCATTCCTTCGAATATGATTGGGGAGCTCAATCCCGAAAAAACATTCATTTAGGCCCTCAAAATGGCCCCGAAAGTTAAAACTGCTAAAAATAGTAAATTGCCAAAATTGTCAGAAAACTATTTTGAGCTAGTTGTAAAAGGTGGGTGGCCACCGATATCCATATGGATCAATCCTCCATCGTTAGAAAGAAATGGTGTCCATTGCATTGAAGTCCCCAATCAAATGAGGAAATTTCTACTGAATTTGACCCTCGGTGAGCCACTTGCCTTGGTGCAGGAGCTGCCCTGCTTTGACGACTCGATAAAGCTGGATCCTTTTTTTTCAAGTGCCCTTGATCTATCTTTCCATAATATAATCATTGGATTCCTTTTTTATGGAGTTGGGGTTGAGATCTATTGGTGTCAGTTGTTCTGCTACTTTTGACATGTCCAATAATGGTGGGAAATAAGGGCGAAGGAGATCCACGTTGAACACTGGGTGTAGGCCAAGGAAAGGAGGAATGTTGAGCTCAAAAGAATTATCCCCCATGGCCTTGGTGATAGTGTACGGCCCAGAACAGAGTGGTCGAAGCTTCTGATGGGGTCCTGTAAGGCATTCTTTCTACAAGTGCAACCAAACTTTGTTGCCCACCTGAAACTTATGTGGCACCCGATGTTGATCATGGCATTGTTTGTACTTCTCATTATGTTGGTTGTGGAGCCTGATTATCTTCCCGATTCAGAGGTCTTTTTCTTTCAGCCGTATTTATACCCCATGGAGTATTTACACCCCATAAGTATGTACACTCTTCCACGCGGGGGAGTGCAAAGTGGGGGTACTCCCTCTGCGGGGTTCGGGGGGGCTATCCCCCCGGCTGGGGGGTCTGGGGGCAAGCGGGCCCCCTGTGGGGGTTCGGGGGTGAAGCCCCCGAAGGAAAAATTGTCGTGTAAATGTATATTGTAATTTCATTGTAAATCTAGACCATTCATTATAAGATCGCAGATCTAAGGGTAGAGATTATGTTAGGGTTTTTTTCCCTAGAAGGCAACCCTCTTTTATAAGGGAAATGTATTGCGGCTATGATTGATGGTGAATATTGTATTTTGAGAGAGGAGACTGTGAGAGAAAGAAGAGGAAGTTACAACGAGTTTTGTTGTAGGTTGTATCCCTTCATTTGCTAGATAATAATAAAGGAAGGACCTGTCAATTTCTCTGGTGGATGTAGCCCACACTGGATGAACCACGTAAATCTGTGTCTCTCTTGTATTGTGTATCTTCTTTGTTTTGTTTTCGTATTTTTTTTATTTTATTGCTCCATAGTCCTGTTTTTCTAACACATTCGAATTCTATAGGATATCCTGAACCTGTTGGTAGATGTGATGGATCCACTCAATGAACCAGGTGGCTTTGTCAGCTTCAGTTGGAGAAAGATATGAGTCGGTTGAGGTGAATGCAAGGGGAAGTGAAACATCTATGGGACCCAATGGTTGGAATCCAAACCCCACTAGAAAGGGGCTTGGGTCGTTTGAGCTATGCAGGGCTCAGTTGTAGCTATGCTGGACATAGGGAAGGCTCTCATCCCATGTGAAAGGGTGCTTTGAATTATACATGCGAAGGATATGCACAATCATTTGATTCAAAACCTTGGTTTGGCCATTTGTCTGGGGGTGGAAGGTCGTGGATTTGGTGAGATTGGTGTCCAACAGTGACCAGAGGCTTGACCAGAATGTGTTGAGAAATCGACTATCCTGATCTGAGACAATGGTTTGAGGGATTCCAAAATGTACCCAGACTCGTTCAAATAAGAGCTTGGCAGTGGCCTCTGCTATGATGCTCTTCTTGAAGGAAACCATAATCACCATCTTAGAAAAGCGATCAATAACCATAAAAACACAGTCATTTCCCTACTTGGTGGATGGGAGGCCCGACATGTAGTCCATTGAGATGGATTCCCATGGCCTGTCAGGAGTAGGAAGAGGGGTGTACATGCCCTATTTCTTAGTGGTCAGTTTGGAAATAGCACAGGCAGTGTAGGACTTGATATACTTGCTGACCTCCTGTCGAAGTTTCGGCCAATAGAAATGTTTCTGTAGCATCTCCACTGTATTTTTGACGTCGAAGTGTCCTACCACCTGACTTTAGTGGGCTTCCTATATCAGATTTTCTCACTCACTTGATGGAACACAGATATGGCCCAGACGACACAACAACCAATCCTGAAGATGCAAATTATTGACAACTACGTTTGCACCCAACATTTGGTAGGTGGTGGAAAAGTTAGGGTCTGTCTCATAGAGTTGGGGCCATCCATATGTCTCATGGCTGTAAGAGTCTAGCACTGTGGTGAGTGCCAGGACTGGCGGTCTGTTGAGGCAATTAGCGACGCGATTGGCGCTTCCTATTGTATACTTGATGTTGAGGTGGAATTGTTGTAAGTATGTGGACCACTTTTGATGGTGGTCATTCTGCAATTTTCCCTGTGTCTACATGAACTGCAGTGGCTTATGATTAGTGTGGATGACTATCTCCTTCCCAAGAATGTAATGTCTCCACTGGCGTCATGCTTKCACAATGGAGTACATTTCTTTGTCATAACTAGGGTACTTACGGACATTATCTGACAGTGTCTCACTATGATAGGCCACGGGGTGTCCATGCTGAGTGAGAATGACACCCACATCATAGTCTAAAGTATTTATCTCGATCTCCAARGGATGTTGCAGGTCTGGTAGTGAAAGTACTGGGGACAAGCACACGCATTTCTTCAAATCATCGAATGCTTGTTGTTGGGACCAGCCCCACGCAAAATTCACCTTACCACCACCTCTATTTATTTGGCTGAGGGCCAATGCAATATGGGAGAATCCCAACATGAACCTGTGGTAGAAATTGGCAAGGCCCAAGAAGCTCCGAAGCTCAGTGAGTGTTGTTGGGGCTGGCTAGTCACGAATGACTTGGATCTTGGCTGGATCCACATCTACGCCATGTTGATCAATGATGTAGCCCAGGTAATGGACCCTATCCATGCCAAAGGATCATTTTTCCAAGTTGGTGTATAGCTTGTGCCACCGGAGGGTGTGAATAACCTACTGAATATGCTACAAGTGTTCAGCCCAAGTCTTGTTGTAAATTAAAATGTCATCCAGATACACCACTACAAAATTATTGGTGAATGGTCGCAGGATATCGTCCATCATCATCATGAAAGTGGTTGGAGCATTTTTCAAACAAAAGGGCATGAACAACCATTCAAAAAGGAATTCCTTTGACTTTAAGGTGGTCTTGTATACGTCTTTCTATTCTATTGGGACCTAGTGGTAGCCAGACTTCAGATCAATCCTATTGAAGTATTTGGCCCCCATGACTTGATCAGGGAGGTCATTGATCCAGGGAATTGGGTACCATTTTACGACTGTGATTTTATTTAGAGATCAGCAATCAATACAAAGTCGCCAGGTTCCATCTTTATTCTGTACTAGCATGATTGGGCTCCCGCAAGGTGATGAGTTGGGGCAGATGTTCCCCTTGTGGAGCAGTTCTTGGATCTGTCATTTGATCTCCTCATTCTCTAACAAAGAGAGATGATAGACTGGCCCATTTGGCAATAGTGCGTTGGGGGTCAAATCGATGGGGTGCTTGACTTGGCAGTGAAGAGGTACCCCTTTAGGTGAGGAGAAGATATTCGAGTATTCCTCCATGACCTTATCTACTTGCTTCTGTTGTGTGGAGAGGTCGAACACAGAGACCCTGGATGTGGATATTATCTTTCGCTTATTCTGAGAGTGAATCAAGAAGAAGACAAAATTCCCCATCTGAGAGATGACCTTCCTGCATTGCTTAGTAGAGATCAAGAAAATAACACTAGGTGGGACTGCCTCGGGTATCCTATACAATTTCCTTTTCAAAGTAGTAATAACACTACAAGGCCTAGACTCATATACAACATGACATTTCCATAAATAAGGTTGGCCTAGAAGAACATCTCAAACTTCGAGAGGAGCAACATCATACAATACCTCATATTTGAAGGGCTTGATGTCGTACGACAGTCAACACTATTGGCTGACACGGAGATCACTTCATTGGTGGAGCCATCCAATGGTGTAGGGTTGTGGGTGCGTCATTGTTGGCAGGGCTAGCTGCTTGAAGACCTCTGCTGAGATGAGGTTCTTCTGGCTACCGCTATCAATGATGAAGTGTAGTGGGATGCCTTTTACCCACATCTATGAATGGAAGAGGCGCTCTCCTTCTTATGGCTCATATGGTTCACCAGGTTGGATCTTGGTTATAGCAATGGTGGCATTAGGTTCTATGTCAATGATCCATCTTCCCCTTTCTGGTTCTGGCTCAGAGTCAAAATCTGCATCTGATTCAGAGGCTTTCACTTCAGCCACTAGCGACTGATTTGAGTGGCAGTCAACAGTATTATGCCAAGGGCTCTTATGGAAGTCGCACCACTTCCCGGTATCTTTCTTTGTCTTTCCAGTGTCCTTATTTTCTTGCATATTGGACTAGTTGTCATGATACTGTCCATCTTTTCTCTATTCTTTGCTCGGTGGGTTGGGGCTTCCCTTTCCTGGATTTTGTTGTGAGGCATTCCCAGGCCCAAATTTTCGCATCTTTTGTTTGAGCTTCTGCTCGATTTTGACGACATATTGGTAGGCCGCGCCCAAGGATGAGATGTACATAAATTCCCTTTTGTTATGGATGTATCTATGTAGAGCACCGATATACTTAATCATGAGATGTCGCTCTAAATATTCAATACCCAACTTGGTGTGCAAGGTATGGATGATATTTGTTAAATCTAGCACTGCTTGGTCTCTTTCTTGTCACAATGTGGTCCATTTGGTATACAGATCCTCATAACTTCTGAAAAGGTAGTATTTTTCCTTAATATCATCCCTGAAGGATTCCCAGTTGGTCATGACTGAAAATAATGAGGTTTCCTCTATTTCCTTTTTCTCACAGAAATTTTCCCACCAATCTTTGACATGGGGAACGGCTTTGAGGAGAGCAAAAGTAATATTTTCTCTATTTGAAAAGTTATGGACAAAAAAATACCCTTCTAGTAGATTCAACCACTTGTCTACGACATCTACGACTATCTAACTTTCAAATATAGGAATATCAAAGTTTATTTGTACCTTGAAGGGGGCGGCATCTCTGTTCGAAGAAGATGTGTCACTTGCTGGTAACCATCGAAGGATTTGCGTGAAACTATCCATCATATCATTCCTTTGTTGCATGAGGGATTCCTCAATCAACAGTTTGAAAGGATATCCTATCCCTTCATCTTTATTTTCTCCTACCATGGGAGGTCGCTTGGGCGTGTGAGAGCTTCTGTCCTCAAGAGAAACAAGATTGAGACCCAACTGTTTGTACTCCAACCTCGTTCGGGACATGCATTAAGATGACAAGGAGCAGACCACTCTGATACCACTAATATGGATGTTATGAGAAGAAAAAATTGAATACAGATTATTAACAGGTGCTTAAAACAAAATAACAGAGATACAGTAAAACTTCTTTTCTATTCAATAATGAAATAAGCTGAAACTGTAAAATGCAGCAGAAACAAGCTTCCTGGAATGGTGGTAGCTTATCTCTGAGAAGAGATGTGACAATAGCGTGCATTTGAAAGAAGCAAGTTACAATGAGGATATGAAGGCCTTTTTACAATAAGCAAGAATTCCAAAAACATAGACATCCAAAAACCTAACCCTAGGAGATGAAGAGCCAAAAGTCATGTGGGCCCCATTTGGGTAAGTTAGTACATCAACTTCCCGAGGTTGTAACTTTTGCATACGATCTCTCTTTTAGGAGTGTGATAGATCGTTGGAAAGGTATCATAGAGGAGATTCATTTGGGGGTCTCAATAATTCCCTCCACTATCATTGAGGATATCGATACTGAAAAACCTTCATTTAGGCCCTCAAAATGGCCCCGGAAGTTAAAACTGCTAAAAATATTAAATTGCCAAAATTGTCAGAAAACTGTTTTGAGCCAGTTGGAAAAGGTGGGTGGCCACCGATATCCATATGTATGAATTATTCCCTAACTAACCTTTTCTCAGTCAAAAATATTAGACAAGTGATGATTCTGAAGAATGAGATCCATGACATGAAAATGAATAGTGATGACACCATAAAATCATACTTTGTAAGAATCTCTCAGTTAAGAGATCAACTACAAGTTATTGAGGAAATCATCTCAGAAAAGGAACTAGTAAATATAGTACTTAATGGAATTCCCAAGACATGGGATTCATTTTCTGCAAGTATGAACACAAGAAAGGAGTATCCCACATTTGAAGAACTTTGGACTTGTTGTGCACAAGAAGAATCAATGATTAGTGAAAAAGTGAAATCCCAAAAGAAATATGATGATAAACCCTACAAAGAAAAGTTCAAGAAATTTAGGAATAAGAAGAAGTTTGTCTCGAGGAAAAAACCAAATCAAGAACGGGATATGTCAAAAATACAATGCTTCAACTGTTGAAAGTATGGTCACTACAAGAACCAATGTCTTGAGTTAAAGAAAAGGAAGGAAACACACGAAGAAACAGTTGCCAAGGAAAAGAAACCCTCAAAGAAAATCAAGCAGGATGAAGTAGAATTTTGCTTCTAGTGAATATGGTCAGTATCAGTGAAACAACACCTATCGAATAATAACAATATAAGGATTGTCATTACGCTGAATACTAGTCAAACAATGTATCTGAAAAGGATGAAGTACGTTGAAAATATTTGTTTACGATTCCTGTAAGGAACAACTTCCAGATGGACCGCAATCATAATCAAACTTGAAGACCGGAAGGAGTCAGACCAAAAAGAAGTCAACAATCAAGAGGAAACTAGAATAGACTTCTAATACTTTATAGAAAACAAGAAGGATGCAGATGGAAGTATGGAATCTATTATATGGAGGGAGCTAATTGTAGAGTTCCAAAAATAAGAGCATGCATATTTCTCATGAAGCTAGGATTATGAGGGAGATAATCCCCAACGATATGATGCATTGAACAATAATATGTAAAGACTATGAAGTATCTATCCATGTTCTTCATTGGAAGTAGCATCCATGATAAGAAACATGTTTTCAGTTTGACTCTACAAGAAGTGTTCTTCTAAAAGAAGCCTCGAATATCCTTGGTTGTCCATCTACATTTATGTTCCTATGGAGGAGGGAAAAAGTTGGAGCCTTCAGGAAAGAAGGGAATGTAATCTATAGAATATTCCATGGAATCCAACATTGAACAAAAACATGAGAAAGAACATGAACATTCCAAGAAAGAAAGAAAAATCAAAATAACCAATTGAACCAAGTTTGAACCCACTAGAAGAAGTCAAGCAGAAGGAATGGAAGGAAGTTGTGATGAAGAACAAAGTATGTGAGAAAATGTGAAACGGACTTAAGCATTGATAGATACAAGGCGAGACTCAGGGATAGAATGTTCTCCCAGAAGGAGGGTGAATACTATGATGACAACATGTTATAGTAACCTGGCATAGCTCTACATGATCCATTATATCTACTGTAGTATCCATGGGTTGGAGTTTACATCAGATCAATGTAGAGAATGTTATTCTCATTAGAGTAATTGAAGAAGAAGCATATGTAGAGAAACCTCAAGGTTTTGAGGTATACCAAAAAGAGTGTTAGGGACCTAACCACTCATGTAGGTAGAATAATATATTCCGATGTAATAAAGGTCAATATTAATAAGGCATAAAAATAAGGAAGAATAAGTCCAATGTAAGAAGACCTAATAGAAGCTTCCGCTTCTAGAAGGATCTCCCTCTAGATGGTTCTTTTGATAGACATATTTAGTATAAATAGGAGTTGAGGGTATGATAACTTTTGTATTGGATATTATTGTAATAGAGCTCTTCTCTGCTAGAGGTTTCCCCCTCGAAGAGGAAATTGAACATTTCTCTCAGTAATCAAAGTGTTATTTCTGGTGTTATTCTGGTATCATTTTGGTATTATTGTGGTGTTGTTCTGGTTGTATTGTTGTTCACCTACTATTTCTAGCTATTTATTTATGTTCTGCACACTTTTTAATATCTGGAATATTACAAATGGTATCAGAGCACCTTCCTCGACATAAAATTATGGGTTAATTTTTTTTCAGGGTAGAGACATATTCCAATGTCTTTAAGCGACAAAGATCTGTCGTTACATGCATAAACCCGTGGTCAGGGATTCATACATGCAAGAAATACAAGTGTTACTTAAGTGCACATTTGTTTTCCACCCTTGTAACCCCTATTGGTACCCCTTCGAGTGGTATCACATCAGACAACACCTGTATATGGATCGACCTAGATTTCTTGAAGCTCTCCATAGATAAACCGATCAGATGCCTGACTGTTATAGTGCCACCCAAAAAAACACTTAGGAAGATACTCTCTAGTACCTGGGTAGTCGGGTAGTATGGATAAGGGCACAGTCTATCCTCCTTAGTTGGTGCCCTGAGATATTGAGCCGAGTACTACTATTGGACCCCGCACATATATCAGAGAGATATAGCATAGGGAAAATGCTTGTTTGTACAACCCTTGAATACCTAACCTTTGGGGAAAAAAGGAAAAACAGAACATACAATATCTATTTCTGTGCAACTGTGTCTCCTGCATTCGAGTTTCCAAAGTACTACACATTTCTTCATGTTAAGAATTTGGGCATTTCATCACTGCAATATTCTTCAGATTTGAGTATTTTGGATCCTTCTGGCACCATTATTTGAGACCTATTCCATTGGATTTCTTTCTTCACCCTTATCGCATTCATACCTATCATTTTCTAGCAAAAAACAAAAATTGTGTGATGACACCCGCTCCTTTTTGGTTCCCTCATCATCATGTCCCATGTTGGCACGGGGGTAGACCCAGGGTTTGGCTCCAAGAACACACCAACAAGCCCTAACTACTGGCCCTTTCGGAAGCACCTGCGAAGCAGATGCAATCTCACCTGAAGCAATTATGAGGGGGTTGTAGGACAGACATGTCTACAACCAAAGGGAATATCAAGTGGATCTAATATAAGAACAACACAACATTCATATATCACTTATCAACTTAGATCTATTCTGCACATCTACTTATCATATCTAAAGCAGCAATGTAATCACAATATATCAATGACAGATACAAAGTACCATTCACACACAACATAAAACATACATGGTTCACCCTCTCTCTAGGGCTATGTCCACAGAACTGTGCTATAATATATTAAGGTAAAGCATATAGTTCTTATCTGCGCTCTTAGCTAGAAGATCTCCTCTCTTCTCCTCTCTTTCTCTCCCCTCCCTGCGCACCCAACTGCAGGGTTGATCTTTTCACCTAGCTAAAGATCCTACAATCCATAAGGCTCTTCCTCTTAGAACTTCTCTCTCTCAATACAATAGTCTCTCACAATAACAATCAGATCGATCACTAGAAACAATGATAACCTATCTTGAAACCAACCCAACCCAGATCCTCTTGACCTCTATTTATACATTAGAATAGCTCATCGACAACCTTAGGTTGAAACCTAGGTGTCCAAAATCCTAGATACCAAAACCCTAGGTGTCTAAAACCCTAGGTCAACTTGACCCATATTTTCAGGGCTTTGCTACCCTATCTTTTCTTCCTTTTCTCATGGTTCTCCAAAGAATCCAATGGTGGATTTTTCCGCTTGTTGACCTATCCATGATCCTTATTACTTTATTATCTATCATCATCGATCTCCTCTTCCAACGAATTTCTTTCTTGGGCTTTGCTCCAGCTTTTCTACTCTTTTTCTCACTTCGGCTCAATAACAGTCACTGCATCTTCCGCGCAGTTCACATTCTCCCTTTTATTCCTTGATCTTCACTTTCTTCCATAACCAAGGTCCAAAAGGCCTGCAACACTCACCTGTCACTCATCCTGAGGCACTTTAGATCTGAGCTTCTTGTTTTACTTCGACTCCAGGCTGCGTAGTGCAGCCTCTGCGTTCTTCTCTTTGGGTCCTCTCCATCCCTTGTGCAAACTATTTTTTCTGTGTCTAGCACATAGTTTCAACTGCACCTAGTACCTAGACCCTTTTCTCCATGCTTTGACTAAGATCTATGAGGAAGCTAGTTGTCATAGTACAATTTCAGTCGGCTCCCATTCACTAAACCTTCCTTCCATTCTCCATTTAGAGTCTTCAATTGTGCAGCTCCTCCCTTTGTAACATAAGTGATGTCATATGGCCTTAGCCAATGCGTTCTGAACTTCCTAGGAAGTTTTATGAACTTGTTGTCATATACCAGTACTAGATCACCTTACTTGAATGCCTTCTTCTTGATGTGCCTATCATGATAGGCCTTTTCTCTTTCCTTCTGAACCTACTGATGGAATCCTACAATGAATATGTCTTCTTCCAATTCAAACAACTATGCAAGCCTCTCTTGAATAGTGCCAGGGTCATCCATATCTGTAAAGGAAACAATTCTCAGGCTTGGTACCATATATACCATTGGAACAACAACTTCAATACCATATACCAACTTGAAGGGGGTCTACACTGTTAGCTTCTTGCAAGTATTTTTATAGGCCCATAACACTGCTGGCACTCTTAAATCCCAATCCTCTCTGTTCACATAGAAAATCTTGGTTAGTGATGTCTCCAAGATCTTTTTGAATGCTTCAACTGTCCCATTTTCTTGAGGATGGTACGGTGTGCTCTTCTGATGGTGGACTGTAAATTCTTCAGTCAAGGCTTCAACTATCTTATGGATGAAATGTGTTCCTTGATCACTCATAAGGATCTTTGGGCATCCAAACCTGGTTATAATGTCATCCAATATGAAGCGTGCAACTATATTTGCACTACAGTCCTTGACTACTTTTGCTTCGACCCATCTATTCAATTATTCTATTGTTGTAATAATGTGCATTTCTCCTGTATTCTTTCCTGGTGGATTTATAGGTACAACAAATTCAATGGCCCATTTCGCAAATTCTTGTACGGTTAGATGCAGTGCTAATGTAATTTCATCTCTTCTGGATGGTTTTCCAACCCTCTGGCATACATCGTAGGCTCTGGAATAGTCTTTAGCATCTCTGTGTAAAGTAGGCCACCAAAGGCCAACTCTAAGAACCTTCTATGCAGTTTCTTTCCCTACATATTGTCCTCCTGTGATGCGTTCATGAGCTTTTGTGAGGATCAATAGTCATTTTGTATCCATAACACACCTTCTCAATATCTCATTAGGTCCCATATTGTATAGATGTCTGGCTATAAGTGAGAAATCTACAGCACGCACCACTATTTATTTCTTCTGAGGAAGTGTGTACTCACTAAGTGTCATCCATGTTGATAGGAACTGGAATATCTCTGTGAAGTGGTCATCAATATTTTTAATGAAAAGTATCTGTGCATCTGGTAGTGTATCCTCCAAACTAGTTGGCTCTTCTCCATGTTCCAACCTCGACAAGTGGTCAGGACCTTTGTTCATTCTTCCTGGCTTTACTATGATCTCAAAATCATATTCTTGAAATAGCAGTAGCCATATGCATATCCTTCCCCCCAACATTGTATTTTTGACTAGTTACTTTAGCACAGAGTGATCAATAAATATTTTAAAGTGTCCTCCCAACAAATAGTGGCAAAATTTCTGCAATGCATACACCATGGCTAATCCCTCTCTTTTAGTAGTGGTATAATTAATCTTAGTTGTATATAACTTCCTGCTAGCAAAGGCTAATGGGTGGTCAATTTCTCATGTTACTGGTTGTGCTAACACAACTCCCAATGCAATGGATGATGCATTGACATGCACATGAAACTCCTTGGTCCAATCTAAGAAAACCATAATGGGCACAGTAACCATTTTCTGTTTGAGTGTGTCGAAGCTCTGTTGACATTCTTCTGTCCAGCTAAATTGAAAATCCTTTTTCAACAACTTCTCCATGGGCACTGTAATATGAGAATATCCCTTAATGATCTTTCTGTAGTAGCATGTGTGTCCCAACGCAGTGCACAACTGTTTGACTAGCGTAGGAGGGGGTATATCAACTATAATGGAAATTTTGGATGGATCTACCAACAATCCTTGCTTGCATACAATATGACCTAACAATACACCGAATGGTGAAAAGAAAACACATTTCTTCAGGTTCAAAGCAATTTGACACTGCCTGCATTTATCCAAGATTAGCCTTAGGCATTCAATGTGATTTTTTAACAAGCTAAAAACAGTCCAATCATCAAAGTATGCTTCTAAACATTTATGCAGAAATTCCTTGAATGCTTCGAAACGACCCTGGAAAAGATGGCTAGGGAATTTTTCAATCCTAATGGCATCACTTTATATTGGTAGGATCCCCATTATGTTGCAAATTCCATCTTATGGCGGTCTTCCTTGGCAATACAAATATGATGGTATCCCAAAAATCCATCTGTAAAAGAATATACTTCCTGGCCTCCCACATTATATAACACTTCGTTAGTGAATGGTGTAGGGAAGGGGTCATGAAAACAAGAATAATTTATCTTCCTGAGGTCTACGCATATCCTAATTTCTCCTATTTTCTTGACTTGTACCACCATAGGTCTTATCCACTCTGACTCTTCGACAGGTTCTATAATTCCTTCTTCCAACATTCTATCAAGATCAATCTTAACTTTCTCCTTATATTTAGGGTTCAGTCTGTAAGATATCTGTTTGAATGGTCTAGCATCTGTCTTCAAAGGAATCCTCATCTCTCCCATAGGCCCTTTAATGCCCTTCATATCAATGAACTTGGTTGGAAACAAGTCTTGATATTCATGCAGTAACTTTGTAATTTTATCAAGGGTAGCAACATCCCAGTAATATCCAATGTTTGCAAACTTTGGTGTCTTTTTTGTTCCAATATTGACTTTCTTTATTTTGATTGGTTGTCCAATGAATGGAATCTCAACTCCTGGTCCTTCCGCATCTCTTTGTCCTTCTGTTTCTATGATGTTTACCTTCCTCGGATCATTGTCTTCATCGACATTGATGTTGTAATAGCCTTGTAGTTTCTAGAAACCATTTGTTGGCATAGGGGCAGACCTAGGGTTTGACTCCAAGAGCACACCAACAAGCCCTAACTACTCTCCCTTTTGGCAGCACCTATGAAGAAGATGCAGTCTCACCCGAAGAAGTTATGAGGGGGTTGCAGGACAGAGATGTCTATAGCCAAAGGGAATATCAAGTGGATATAATACAAGAACAACACGACATTCATATATACCTTATCAACTTATATCTATTCCTCACATCTACTTATCAAATCTAAAGTAGTAATGCAATCATAGTATATCAATGACAGATACAAAGTACCAATCACACACAACACAAAATATACATGGTTCACCCTCTCTCTAGGGATATGTCCACAAAACTGTGCTATAATATATTAAGGTAAATCATATAGTTCTTATTTGTGTTCTGAGCTAGTAGATCTCCTCTCTTCTCCTCTCTTTATCTCCCCTCCCTATGCACCCAACTGCAGGGTTGATCTTTGCACCCAACTGAAGATCTTAAAATCTAGAAGACTCTTCCTCTTAGCACTTCTCTCTCTCAATACAATAGTCTCTCACAATAACAATCAGATCGATCACTAGCAAAAATGATAACCTATATTGATACCAACCTAACCTAGGTCCTCTTGACCCCTATTTATACATTACAATAGCTCACCAACAACCTTAGGCTGAAACCTAGGTGTCCAAAACCCTAGGTCAACTTGACCCATATTTTCAGGGCTTCGCCAATCTGTCTTTCCTTCCTTTTCACGTGGTGCTCCAAAGCATCCAATGGTGGATTTTTCTGCTTGCTAACCTATCCATGATCCTTCTTCCTTTATTATCTGTCATCCCAATCTCCTCGTCCAATGAATTTCTTTCTCCCGCTTCGCTCGATCTTTTCTTCTCTTTTTCTCACTTCGACCCAATAACAGTCACTGCATCTTCCATGTAGTTCACATTCTCCCTTTTATTCGTTGATATTCGCTTGCTTCCATAACCAAGGGCCAACAACCCATACATGTAGCCAAGACTTAGAAGCTCACTTCAATACCTTTCACTCTAATTTCATAGATATCCAACAAGAAGTGAGACAACTCAATGCTAATATTGCCACCATCAATAAAAAAATGCATTCCTCCATCATCGCCTCAATCAAGGAACTCAAACAAGACCTCAAACAAGAAATTAATTCCCATATTGAATCTGTCACTATGATGATCTACACCAAGATGTATATCCATGAATATCCTCCCTTATCTGACCCACCTTTTCATACCGAAGGTGAAACTTCCTCTCATTCCCAAAATTTTCAGCCCCATCACTTTCAGCGTGACCTACGACTTCCACATGTGGATGTGACCAAATTTAATGGCTCAGATCCCACTAGAAGGGTAACTCAAATGGAACATTATTTCTCTTTGTACGACATTATGGATGAGTTGGAAAAACTCCGGTATGGTGTTCTCTATCTAGAACAAGAACGTTGGCAATGGTGGTAGTGGAGAAAAAATGCCCACCAAGGGTATGTTTCTTGGACGCACTTTGTGGAAGAGCTTTATGAATGCTTTGACATTGACACCAACCATTTAGGTCATTTGAAAAAGTTGAAACAATCTGGCATAGTGGAAGATTGTATAGCTTCTTTTGAGCGACTAGATTCTCGCACAGAGGGCATGTCTGATGCTTTTTTCTGAGAATGTTTTATTAGTGGCCTCAAGGATGAGATTCGTTCCCATGTCCTCATGGATCCACCTTAGAGTTTGGTGGAGAATACTAAAAGAGATAAGGAAGCACAACATGTTGTCTCTTCTCAAAACCAAAAAACCTCCTTTATTCCTCGCACTAAACTAGTAAATCCCACTCCTACTTCTACTCCACTAAAGATCCAAAAATTAACCAGGGTTGAAATGGGTGAATGCCAAATCAAAGGCCTTTGTTATAATTGTGATTGGAAATTTTTTCTGGGACACAAGTGTAAGGAACAAAATATTTTTAAGGCCATATCAGAGGATGTTTCAGAAGAAGATGTTTAGGCTCCCCTTGTGTCCGTGTCACCTAAACCCACTGACATAACTCCTCCCTCAGACCCTCCAGAAGTAGAACCGATCATTTCCCTAAATGCTCTCACTGACTTCTCTACTTCCCAAACCCTCAAGTTAATTGGTTACATCAAGCATAGGAAGGTCATCATTCTTGTTGATAGTGGAAGCACCCATAATTTTATTCATCGTCATATTTCCCAAGAAACTAATTTCTATATTTGTGCAGTCAATAAGTTCCAAATCATGATTTCCAATGGTGGTTCCATGAAATGTGGAGGGAGTTGTGAAAATGTGCGTCTTCAAATTGGTGAATACCACCTGAAATATCATATGTTTGCTATCGACATGGGTGGTTGTGACATTGGGTTGGGTGTAGAATGGCTAAGGACTTTGGGTCCCATTCTCATGGATTTTAAGGTATTAACCATGTAATTCAACCAGGAGGACCAACAATATAAGTTCCAAGGAATTACCACCAACTCCATAGAGATCATTAGTTCCCATTGCATCAAAAAGCTGCTTAAAAAAGGTCATTTTGGCATTATTTCCCAAATCCATGACATACAAGAAACTAAGACACCCTATGTGTTGCAGGACCTCCAATCCATCCTCTCTAAACATCAAGTGGTTTTTCCCACTCCCCAGGGACACCCTCCTTCCCATGGTGTTCATGATCATTCCATTCCCCTTGTCCCAGGAAGCCTTCCTCCCAATATTTATCCCTATTGTCACCCCTTTTTCCAAAAAAATGAAATTGAGAACATGGTTCAAGAACTGCTCAACGCAGGTGTTATTCGCCCTAGTACAAGCCCAAACTCTTCTCCTATGGTCATGGTCCTTAAGAAAAATGGTTCTTGTCACATGTGTCCTAACTTTCGTGCCCTCAACAAACTCACCATTAAAGATAAGTTTCTCATTCCTATCATTGATGACCTATTGGATGAATTTGGTGGCACTCAATTCTTTACTAAACTTGATCTTCGTTATAGCTACCATCAGATCCATATGAAAGAGGCAGTCATTCCTAAGACTTCCTTTAGAACTCATGAGGGCCACGATGATTTTTCGGTCATGCCATTTGGATTGTGTAATGCTCCCTCCACTTTCCAAAGCCTCGTGAATCATGTCTTCCATCCTTTTCTTCATCATTTTGTCTTATTTTTCTTTGATGATATCCTAATCTATAGAAAAACCTAGACAGATGACCTTGCTCATGTGGATCGAGTTTTCCATCTAATCTCTCAGCACCAAATTTTCCTAAAACAATCTAAATGTGCTTTTGGCACTTTGGAAGTAGAGTACTTGTGTCATCTTGTGGGAAAGGCCGACGTCAGGGTGGATCCTAAAAAGATTGAAGCTATGAAAGATTGGCCTCACCCAAAGACTCTAAAAATCTTGTGTGGATTTCTTGGCTTAATAGGTTATTATTGCAAGTTTGTTAATAATTATGGAAAGATTGTGACACCTCTCACTGCACTCCTTAAAAATAATTCTTTCGCTTGGACTCCAACAACTGCTCAGTATTTTCAAACCTTGAAGATGGCCATGTGCACCACTCCAGTCCTATCCCTTCTTAATTTCACAAAGACCTTTGTCCTGGAATGTGATGCTTCAAGGAAAGGAATTGGCGTTGTCCTTATGCAAGAGGGTCAACCTTTGGCCTTTACTAGCAAATAATTGTTTGAGATAAATTTGGGGAAATCAATCTATGTAAAGGAAATGTTGGATATTCTACATGTCGTTGATCTTTGGCACCCTTATCTATTTGGGCAACGTTTCCAAATTAAGACAGATCATCAAAGCCTCAAGTATTTTCTGGAACAACGCATTTCCTCCCCTTAGCAACAAAAATGGGTGAGTAAGCTCTTTGGATATGATTATGAAATCATTTACAAGAAAGCAAAATATAATTTGGTTTTTAATTCACTTTCCAGAAAATATGAAGATGAAGGGTCCCTTTTATCTCTCTCCTTCATTGTACCAGATTGGCTCCAAGTTGTTTTCCAAGAATGGCTACACAATCCCAAAATTTGCATCTAATACAACAATTGCAGTTCAATTATCTAGTTTCCCCAGGGTACTCTTGGCTCCATTATGAGCTTCGATAGAAATTCAATTTGTATTTAAGTAAACATTCAAAACTTAAATCCACGATACTTTCTAAGCTTCATGCTACACCCATAGTTGGGCACTCTGGGTTTACCAAAACCTATGACAGGGTCAAACGTTCTTTTTTCTGGGATGGTATGAAACATGACATTCATAATTTTGTGGTTGAATGTGATGTGTGTCAAAGAAACAAAGGAGAAACATTCAAATCCCCTAGCACACTACAACCTCTTTCAATTCCACCTACTATTTGGCGGGATATCTCTATGGATTTTATTGTATACTTACCTAAATCATGCAATAAATCAATCATCATGGTGGTAGTTGATCATCTTTCCAAGTATTCTCATTTATGTTCTCTTCAACACCCATTTAAAACATCCATTATGGCTCAACTTTTCATGGATCAGGTCTTCAAGCTTCATGGCATGTCGCATTCTATTGTTTCTGATTGCGACCCAACTTTCAACAACAATTTTTGGCAAGAACTGTTCAAGCTACAAGGCACCCAATTGCATCTCAACACAATTTATCATCGCCATATGCATGGTCAAATTGAAGTTGTCAACAAGTGTTTGGAAACATATTTGAGGTGATTTTCCTCAGAAAGGAAAAATCAGTGGGCTCAATGCTTACCAATAGTTGAATGGTGGTACAACACTTCGTACCATACATCTACCCGCATGACTCCTTTTGAAGAGGTATATGGAAAAAATCTACTTTAAATTCTCTCATATTTGTTGGGTCTCTTGATGGTCCAAGTGGTTAACCAAACGCTTACAGTTCGAGAGGCTATTCTCCATACCCTCAAAGAGAATTTGGTCATGGTCCAGAATCACATGAAGAAAAAAGCAGATCAAGGTCGCTCTGAACATCAATTTGTATAAGGGGATCAAGTGTTTCTTCGACTGCAACGTTACAAGAAAAATTCCCTCAAGGCTGACCATTGTCAAAAACTAGCGCCCAAATTTTATGGTCCTTATACCTTTCTCAAGCATGTGGGATAGGTGGCCTATCAGTTATCTTTTCCTAGATAGTCTAAGCTCCATCCTGTTTTTTATGTTTCCTGCTTAAAGAAGGTGATTGGAAATAAGTGCCAAACTCAAACCAACCTTCTCGAGTTGGACAAAGAAGGCTCCATTTGGATACAACCACAAGCATTTTTGGACCAACGTTAGGATCGTCTGCATTAGTGAACCATCAAGAAAGTGTTAGTCCAGTGGAAAGATACAACTCCAGAAGATGCCACTTGGGAACCAACTACCATTATACAACAATTTTCACATCTCAAGCCTTGAGAAAAATGGTTTTTTTTAAGGGGGAGGATATGTTAGGGACCTAACCACTCACATAGGTATAATAATATATTCCAATGTAATAAAGGTCAATATCAATAATGCATAACAATAAGGAAGAATAAGTCCAATGTACGAAGACCTAATAGAAGATTCTACTTCTAGAAGGATATTCCTCTAGATGGTTCTTTTGATAGACATATTTAGTATAAATAGGAGTTGAGGGTATGAGAACTTTTGTCTTGGATATTATTGTAATAGAGATCTTCTCTGCTGGAGGTTGCCCCCTCGAAGAGGCAAGTGAACATTGATCTCAGTAATCAAAGTGCTCTTTCGAGTGTTATTCTGGTATCATTTTGGTATTACTGTGGTGTTGTTAAGGTTATATTGTTTTTCATCTTCCATTTATAGCTATTTGTTTATGTTCTGCATACTTTTTTATATCTGGAATATTACAAAGAGACCCTTGTATGTAGATGGAAGAATACCTTGTATGGATTCAAGTAGAGCCTCTCATGTACAACAAAAGCATGGTGAAAACTTCCTATGACAAAGGGCATATATTTAAATGGTTCTTCAGAAGTCTAGGATGATAGATTGAAAATCCATGGAAAACTCCCATGATGAAAGATCTGAAGAATTTGAGAGACTCTAATCTAGTAGAGCCATCTTTGTATCGACAATTGATTGGCTTGTTAATGTATTTGGAGAATACTCAACAATATATTTTCTTTGTGGGTTTTTTTAGTTATGATATAAAACTACATGGATTTATCAATTCAAATTGGGAAGGGAGTGCAGATGACATAAGTGTTGATTAATTGGGTTGGTTTTCATTGATGTCAACCCTTGAAGAAAGTCTAGTAGTGAATTCCGGTAGCACAAAGGTTTGGGTAATGGACCCAATTTTGTTTGATGTATAATGGTATGAGTTTTGATATATTTTCAAATAAGAATATTCTAGATGGATAGTACACATCATGCCATTTATGGTGGTATTAACATCACATAACTCCTCACGGTTTGAGAGTTATGGTCTTATGAAATTGGAGGACCCTCATATGTTGGCTTGAAGTCCCAAAAGGTCAAAGAAGTCAAGTGATTGCAAAGAATAAATTATTTAAATAATAAAGTGAAGTGACAAAGTCAAAGAGGATTATTTAAATAATAAAGTGAAGTGACAAAATCAAAGAGGAATATTTAAATAATAAAGTGAAGTGACAAAGTCAAGGATGATTATTTAAATAATAAAGTAAATGGAAAACTTTGTAATTATGGAAAGTGGTTATAAAAAGGTTAACCCTAAAATGAGGAAAATGGGTTAAGTGGTCAAGTGACTATTGGATACACGTACAAGTGGAAAATTGGCAAAGTTGGACATAGGTGACTATGTGGACAAAGTCGCTATGTGGACAAAGTGGCCTAGAAGATGCTTCTAAGGAAGCTACTTGGAGAGTATAAATAAGAGGTAAGGATATCTCATTTTAATCACTCTTGAGAATATTGAATATCTATAGGTGACTAAAGTAACCAAAGGATATCCAAGCCGAATTTCATAGAGAAGGTGAAGTAAAGAAGGTCGAAATTCAAGGGAGGATAAATTTGTTTTATGATGCTTTCTAAGGTATGTTATTTACAGGTCATCTCACCATTTTCGCAATAAAAATTTTTATAGAATGATTCAGACCGTGAAAATGGGAGGCGATTGAGAAAACATATCCATGTAGCTGTGGTACTAATTTCAGCTTGTGGGTCATTGTATTTTTGGAGTTACACTCTATGGAAAATAAGTTTGTGGCTAGTCCCGAAACTAGTCTAAAACAGGTGTTTTGGGTAAAAATGTCAAAACTTATTCATACCATATCGAAATTTAGTAAGAAAAAATGTGTTGGTTAGAGTGCAGTATGTAGTATTCTATGTAAAATATTCATATCCATACAACAAATATTCCGTGCGGGGCACACTCTACAAGTTCTCTCTCTAGAATAAGACAAAATTCAACAAGGTATGCCACTTTTTCTATAAATACTTTTGTGAGAGGTTCCAAGTAGTGAAACCTGAAATAATTGCATAAAACACACTTAAGAACATTGTGTACTACTTTCATATCTTTATTCATTACAGGTACATAGTTATGATTATTTCAAGTTAGGGTTGTTGACTAATCCAAAACTAGTCATGTGGGACTAAAGTAAAGTTTGATGAAAATGCTAGTCTCTTGTTGTTAAAGTTAAGGAAGGTTTGTAGGTATGTGATCATATACACTAGGTCTATTAAAAAGATACAAATCAGATTTGGATGATGAAATTGATGAGGGATTTTGGTTGTGGTATATGTTGGGTACATGGTTGAGACAAGTAGTTGATGAGTTGGCATATACATGAGGTGTATAGTTGATGATGTTGGTACATATTGATGAGTAGTTGATACATGATTGGTACATACTTGGTACATGGTTGGAGGCACTTGTTAGTAGTATTATTTACACATGGTTTATGGATGATGTAACATACTTGTATTGGTATATTATTAGAAGCACATATTGATCTTGGTGATGATTATGAGTTGTTGTGTTATGATGGGTTGATGAACATATTTGAGAGTTGTCTTGGTGATTGATCTTGGTGAGTAGATCTGATTTAGTTGATAATATTAATGAGACGGGTTGTTTCGATAGGTTTTTTGGATAGGTTGTTGTGATGGGTTATTCATATAGGTTTGGTGCATGGTTGATGCACTTATTCATGGTACAGGTTGAGGTATAGGTTGGTGCATGGTTAATTCACTTGTTTATGGTACAAGTTGATTACAGGTTGTTTGGCACAGGTTGGTGCATAGCTGATGCACTTGTTTATGGTAGAGGTTGATTATAGGTTGAGGTACAGGTTGATGCATGGTTGATTCATGGTTCAGATTATTGGTACAGGTTGTTTGGTGCAGGTTGATTGGTACAGGTTTACAACAGTATATCTCACAATGATAGTGTGACAGTGGTTCCATCATTATAATTATACGTCAAGGTGGTTGGAAGGGACAAGGATAGGTGGTTGTAGCCACCTTCTGATTGTAGCCAAAGAACATAGGGGGTTGTAGCCACATAATTGGGGAGTTGGAGCTTCCCTCAAGTTTTATCCTGAGAAACTAGGGGGTTAGAGCCTCCTTCCAGTTGCAGATGGAAAAAAAAGGAAGTTGGTGCTTCCAATGAATGTAATTCTTTAATACATATAAGAAAAAACATTATGTTGTTTTCTCCCACTTTGGGTTTCCACGTAAAAAAAAATGGTGTATTCTGTATGTGTATGATTGTTCATTTCTTCATTGTTTATTTACTCTGCAAATATTGGATGATAATGCTACATTGATATAACACTTGCATTATATGGTTAAAAAGGATTAGATTTCTCTATTACTGATTCACCCCCCCTCTCAGTAATCCAAAAAGAAGAAGTTCTACTTGGATATGTTTTAATTTGAGCTTTGCCACGATGTCATGAGCTAGAAAGAAACAAAATTTTGTTGCACTCAACACTCGAGAAGCAGAGTATATTGCATCTTGTGATGCTTATACGGAAGCAATGTGGCTTTGTAAGATGGTTTTTGTACTATTTAATCGGGTGTTGTATTCGATCGTGATATATTGTGATAATAAGAGTTCTGTGAAGCTTTCAAATAACCCAGTGTTCCATGACAGGTCAAAGCACATTGAGATGAAGTATTATTTTCTACATGATAGAGTCCAGACGAGAGAAGTGGTTCTCTAGTATATCTCTACAAATGAGCAGATAACATATATTTTGGTAAAGCCTCTATCCAATATGAAAAGTTTGTGTGCTTAAGGGACAAGATGGTACTTGTGGAGATGAATTCCTTATTAGAAAAGGAAGAGATTAATCCCAAGTTGGGAGGGTGTAGTGATATGTTATTGATTTATAGGAAGTCATTTTCCAGTTCCGAAAATGGTCAAGATTGGGAAGTCACCTTCCAGTCCGGAAAGTGGCCCAAGATCTCTGACAGACAGACATTTTCCAGTTTGGAAAATGGTCCAGATCAAAAAATAATTTTAATAATAAAAATGGTCAAATAGATTGTTTATGTACCATAGACTGTGATTCCCCTTGTGGCTAGTGTGGGGGAATGGTCTAGAATAGTCACTCTAAGTAGTGGTCAAGAATAATGTTCCACCTCTCCCAAAAATCATTCTTTAGAAGTTCATAGTTGTGAGGTGTTTCAAATAATGGTCCATTATATGAGGTTGGTGCAGGACAATCATTTCCACTAGGAAATGGTCCAAACAATCATTCCCTAGGCAAGAATCATTCTCTCCAAGTTTCACTATGATTAGTGCCGAAAGAATGGACTAGTTAGGTGAATGGTCCAAGTTCATCAATCAGGGATATGCATTCCGTAGGGTAGGCTCATTCTCTCCAGGTTGCACTCTGAATAGTGGCATAGGAATGACCCAGTTAGGTGAATGGTCCAAGCTAAAAAATCAGGGACAATTATTCTTCTATGCTTGGGAATAATAGTATAGTTAGACCATGGCTGATGTTTTACTTTCTGAGGGTAGATTATCTTCCATATATCACATATGTGAGTGGAATAATGGCTCAAATGAATCAATCTGTTTCATGATACTGTTATGAAAATTGATATCAGATGATATGAGTGTTGTGGAAACTATATGTCTTTGGAAAATAGTTGTATGCTATGGTGGTGGATGTGCTCCACTGGTAGTGACCATATGTCATTGGTTATTATTCTTGTGCTACTAGGAGAGGTTTTGTACCTCTATGCTTAGACATAGTTTTGTTCTAAAGGATGGCATTGTTCTGATTTCCATGGAGATTATCTAGTTGGATAGTGATGATGGTTCTTGTGATTTGATCATGATATAGAATGTGTGGCTATGATGATGCTACCAATTGAATGGTCTATTTGTGATCAAGACCATTGTCTTTAATATCTCCCTAGTTAGGAGGGAGTCTTGATATTATGTTAGATGCAGGAGGTATTAACCTCCTCGTGTAGCCTTTGACAAGACTAGAATATTCTTGGAAGAAACATAAACCCTAAAACGTTGGATAATAACTCTAGAAGACAAGTCAACTCAAGATAATATTTAATATTGAGTTATTGGTCTCCAGGAAGAGAAGTCGCCCCAATAAAGTGAGTTGGAGCAGTATAAATAGAGGGTGCTAGAGCTCATTTTTCACTCTCTCTCTCACAATTGCAAAAGGACAAATGGTGTGCATGAATGGAGGACAGTTGCAGCTACAGTAGTGGTGACTTGGTCTTTGGTTATGGTTGGAATTTCTGTCCACTTGTGGTTTGTACTTTATGCTTGGTACACTAGCCTTGAGAAAGAGGTATGCTACCTTGGTTGGCTATTGGTTCTAAGGTTTTCTTCCAAAATTATTTTTTCTATCAAGGATAAGGTGCTCGGGGGTGGATTTTGTGCCTATGTCCTATGTTTCCCAAAAACTATGCATGTGCACATGCTTCATGTTAGAAAATAATAGGTGTGATCGTTTCACCATGGACAATATTTCCATATTCTCTATGGTAAAATGAGCACACCTATTATTTTATAACATGAGGCATGTGTACAAGCACAGTTTTTGGAAAAAATAGGCCACAATAAAGGGCAACCAAGAATTTTCAAGCAGAAAAAGCACCAGGAAGCTTCTAAGGAGAGGACAAAGAAGTGGAAATGGGGAAAGGATAAGAAGATGAAATCCACTACAAATCAATGCAAGGATTCTAGTATCCATTGTAACTATTTCAATATCGATGGGAACAATGAGGAAAAGTGATGGAAACTACATCTAGAGTTGAACTTGAAGAACCACAAGAAGGATGTAAGGAAAAATAATCATCTAGACACATATTTGAGAAATCAAATTGAAATCACCTTTGATGTGGATGATAATATTTTCTGCACATCATTGTAGAAGGAGGTGAATTTAAGTAGCCTTTAGCACTAGGAAGAGAAGGACATGACCAAACTCTTCCACATTAATATTTAGGAAACAAATACCAAGACGAAGTTTTATTTGACTCTGGTTGACAGGATAATATCATAGTAGTATACCTGATCTACAAGCATGGACTGGAGGTTCATGATCATGCTATCCCATATCCATTAGGATGGGTAAACAAGGATGCATAGATAAAGGTAACAAAAAAGTGAAAAAATGAATTTGTTGCAAGTGTTGATTTTATTGATTAAGTGGAATTGAACATGGTACCCATTGATGTATGTGGAGTAGTGTTTGGAGTACCCTACATGTATATTAGGGATCCAATATTCATGCAAATATCCAACCAATACCAACTAATAAAGTATGGGAAGTCATACATCATCAACGTGCATAAAGGAAAGTCAAAGATATCACTGGTAAGTGCCAACCAAGCCAAGAAGTTGATTAGTTTCAGTAAGAAATATGTTTTAGTTTTATCAAAAGAAAATTAGTTTGATGATGAGTCTACAAGAGTAAAGGAATCCTTGGAGGGGTGCACTAAAGAGAAGAAGAATCATTTGGAGGAGTTTCTACAGACATACAGAGGAGTGTTTCAAGATCCTAAAGGAATACCACCCAAGAGCGAAGTGGAGAATGAAATATAGTTATTTAAAGACTCCTTATTGCTCAATATTGGGTTATATAGACAATCCATTCTGGAAGCAATTGAACTAAAGAATAATTTAAAACAACTATTTTAACAAGGTGTGATTCGACTAAGAACCTCACCTTGTGGGTCACCTATTATAATTGTACCAGAGAAGGATTGGACTTGGCGAATGTGTATCAACTACAAAGCATTGAACAATATTACACTAAAAAATTGGTACCTTCTACCCAAGATCGACGATCTATTAGATCAGTTGCAACATGAAAAATATTTCATTGAGTTGGATCTCAAATCAAGATACCACTAGGTATGCATCAAGGAAGAATGCACCTGGAAGATTTCCTTCAAGGCAAGGAAAGGTTTGTATGAATGGTTGGTCCTTCCATTTGGTTTATGTAATGCATCAACTTAATTTATGAGACTAATGAATGATTTATTACTACCATATATAAATTTATTTGTTATAGTCTATTTGGATGATATAATGGTTTATAGTGCTACCTTGGAAGAACACATATCACATCTCATGTAGGTGTTAGAGACTTTCGAGAAGCACTAGTTCTTGGATAAACTCAAGAAATGTGATTTTTCTTAGTAGTATTTGGTCTATTTGGGGTATGTGATAAGTGGAGGGAAGCTTAAAATAGATCCCACCACAAGTACATATGACCAAATTTGCGACGGTTTTTTGTTGATATTGCCACACTTATCCGTCACAATTTCCACGAAAGCCGAGATTTTTTTTCGTCGAAATAATTTTGTCCCTATATCCATGATCCAGGTGTGTGTGGAAACATTGACGAAATAAGAGCTCCACATGTCACCACCTTCAAGATCGTTTAACCCTATGAATCGTCGCAATTATGACGAAATTGCGTCGCAATTACAACGAAGAAGTGTGGCAATTACAACGAAAGTTCATCGCAATTGCGACGAAAATTTATGCCAAGACAATAACTTACGACGCAGATGTTGAATGTGCGACGCGAAACCGTCGCCACTTGCGATGAAAATCTGTGGAAATATCGACAAAATTATATCTCAATACCAAACTTACGACGCAGATGTTGTATGTGCGACGAAAAATCATGAAAAATTGCGACGAACTTTCATTGTTATTGTGACGGGTGTGGTAAAATACAAAATTTGTTGCTGACGAACTATCGTTGATATTGAGACGATGGATTTAAGTTTAAAAAAAATAAAAATTACATGAGATATGGTATTACCATATTACATTGTAATATGGTATACCATATTGTATTCCATATTACAATGTAATATGGGATTACCATTTTACATTGTAATATGGCAATGCCATATGACATTGTAATATGGCATTACTATTACATTGTAATATTGTAATATTGTAATATATACATATCCCCTACAAATAATCAAGGCACTAATCAACCAAATATTGGAAGCATGTGTTATCACGAACTTGGATTAGAAGTAAGGATACCAATATGACAATATACACAAAGAATAACTTGGAATATTACTTTCAAAAAAACACATGGATTGCATGAGTGAGTTGTTATGCAATTTATATTACACAATACTATGACAACACTTCTAAGATTGATGGATGATATCTTAAGACCATTTCTCAAACTTGTTTATTGTATCCTCCTTGGATGATATTTTGACTTTTAGCAAGATTTGGGAAGATCATTTGAAACATTTGGAGATGATATTTTTAACCCTTCAACACAATTAATTGCAAGCCAACATGAAGAAATATGATCTTGGAAAACAATTATTGTTGTGTATGTATTTTGTAGTTAGAGGATGTGAATTGTGTATTAACCTAAGAAATATAAAATTCATTGTAAATTGGTTGATCCCAGATAATTTACTTGAACCAAGGTAATTCATGGGGTTAGAAAATTATTTAGGAATGAAGTGTCTCTTCAATGCACATTAGAAAAGGCAAGTATAACCTTTCAATTCATTGCAATTGAAAACAAAGTAACTCAATCTTTGACTTGAAATAATTGTAATGCATCAATATTAAATCTAATGAAACTTGTAATTTCATTTGAAATCAAAGAAAATTTCGCATGATACGTAATGGCGAAACCTTTGATACAATGAAGGAGTTGGATAATATAACACTTGAAACTTCTGTTGGTGCAATCATAATATACCCAAATAAGATAAGGAATTGTACATTGTAGTTTAGGCATTGAAGTACTACATGAATTATTTGTTGGGAAAAAAAAATTAACTCAAATCATAAGATTTTATAATCCTTGTCAATTGATCCAAGTCACAACAAAGCCCAGACTTCATGTGAATGGTATCCTGCAACATTTTGATTTG
>SNQJ01S0019985.1:70263-87130 GCA_010110895.2 Picea sitchensis
GGAGCAAGAGTCTTTTTTGATGCAAGTCCAAGCTGATGGTGATGGAAGTTGTTGCTGCTGACAGGACAAGTCTGGCGAGGAAGAAGAAAGATGGGCCCTCCAGGGCCATGCTCAGGTGAATCCTACTCTCGGTACTCAATGTCTAGGACCTATGGGCCTCGAGACATGATCTCCTAGTTATCCCTAGAAAACGGTGATAACATGACCATTAAGGGGGACATCTTTGAAAACTGACGAAACAAGTGATAGTTGATCCTAAATAGGTAGAGGTTATCTCAAGTAGGGTCTTTCTTGAGATAATGACCTATAAGGGACCCATCGATATTATGACCAAATAAAAATGGATAAAAAGGGGTGTAAGGAAGAAGAGCTAAGGAGGAGAGGAAATACTTTCCCCAATAATTTGAAAGACTAGGAAAAGGTGAAGAGTATGTAGGAGAGCATGGAACACTAGGAGAGGAAGAAGACAAGGGTAGAACTAGGTAATATTGGGTGCTACCAGGTAAGAAGTGGCTAGAGTTGATAATGGGAAGTCTAAGCTAGCCCAAAAAAACCTCCCAATAGGAACAAGGCTTCATTCAACTAGAAAATGTTGATTTTGACAACTAATGGAAAGATAAGGAAAAGATAAGGCATAGAAGAACAAAGGTCTACCTCATTGTTTTATCCAGTGAGAGGACAAGGGCAAGAAATTATGGAACTAGGTATAATAGATCATATATGTATTTTGTTAATATGTGTGTGGTAGAAAAAAAAATATTGAGTTAAAAATCATTAGGGAGGTTTGGTATTTAGAATGAGAATAGTAGAGTGAGATTCCACCCAGGTAAAAGGATGAGAATGTATTATTTAGAGTGTTTGGAAGAGGGATAGTGCAACCATATGAGATGAGATGGAGTGGTGTGATGTAAAAGTGAGAGATAAAGGTATTTATGTATTATGTTTTGTTGGGTCTTAACATTATAAGTGAGAGGTATTGCAAGAGGTGAGTTCATAGTTTTTGTCATATTTATAGAGTTGATAAGTATTGCAATGAGAATATTATTAAAGAATTTCATTTCAACATCGATATTATGACCAAATAAAAATGGAGAAAAAGGGGTGTAAGGAAGAAAAGGTAAGGAGGAGAGGCAATACTTTCCCCAAGCATTTGAAGGACTTGGAAAAGAGGAAGAGTATGTAGGAGAGGATGGAACACTAGGAGAGGAAGAAGAAAAGGGGAGAACTAGGTAATATTGGATGCTACCAGGTAAGAAGTGGCTAGAGTTGATAATGGAAAGTCTAAGCTAGCCCAAAAAATCTCCCAATAGGAACAATGGACATCTTATAAATCATTTAATTGGTGTTCATATTATATGTTCAAGATTAAATTAGAGTAATCAAGGGGAGATACATAGCATTCAACAATCTCTTGAAAACTCCCTATGATAGGGTGACTCCAACAATTCCATAGATGAATTTCCCTATATATAACAATTCCATAGATGAATTTCCTAGTACAATTTCCTTGTAAAATTTGTATAAGATATTTGGAGAATAATAATTTTGAGAATGATAATGATGAATTGATGATGGACATAACTACATCGTTGGTATGATTAGGCATATTCGCGCAGACCTCCTCTTGGTTTGAAGAATAGTTCATTCTCTACTAAACAAGGGCAACCACGTGAAGGTGGAAGCTCTAATTATGCCCCCCCGGTCACATCACTCTCAATTTGCCCATATTACCTAATTTGAAATTATAAAGAACATGTATCATATACTATATTATACAAAATAAAAACATATAAAGATCATATAAAAGATATAAACACATACCTCTTATTTTCAACAATTAAATATCGGTCATCTTCTTCTTCATCCAGTTCAACATCTGTATCAGGATCTAGTTCAGAATCAATATTGGTGAAAGGATCATTCCTATCAACATCATCATCAACGTCATTTTTTCTACTATAGTTATCGATATCGTCAATGAGATCATCGTCTCCTACATTTGGATGATCAACCTCTTCAACTTCTTCATCTGACACATCGACTACATGAGCCACCTACTCCTGATATTCATAATCATGATCTTCTTCCTCATTATTATCTTCATCCTTGACTACATAATTGTACTTTACTGGTCTTCCTCTTGGATCATATCTAACCACTTATGACCAACCTACTTTACCAGGTACCTCTGAGTAAAATACTTGCTCACATTGACTTGGAAGAACATAAGGCTATGTACCTGGTTCAAATGCCATTGTATTAACCATGGTAAATCCATTATCATGCATAATAATAGTTCTTTCAGGATCATGTTCATGCATTCGTAGCCTATACCATTTAACCTCAAACAAAACTATTTTAAAGGAATTAAAATCACACTCAATTATATCCTCCAAATGGCCATAGTACCTATTCTCAGTTTCTTCCGGATTTCTATCACTTTTAGAGGAGATGTTGGTGACCTTAAACACTGCAGTTATCCCACAATCCGAGGTTTTCATCTTATCATCCAACATTTTGATATGAAATTTATGACCATTACACCACATAGCCTTGTGATGTTTCAACTGCAACATGGACAACAAGTAAAAAATTGACTAACCTAATTTTTACTGTACTCTCCTGAGAAAATACTTGCTCACATTGACTTGGAAGAACATATACATGTAATCGTTCAAATGCACTATTGTATTAACCATGGTAAATCCATTATCATGCATAATAATAGTTCTTTCAGGATCAAATTCATGCATCTGTGTAGCCTATACCATTTACCCTCAAATAAAACTATTTTAAAGGAATTAAAATCACACTCAATTATGTCCTCCAAATGGCCATAGTACATATTCTCAATTTCTTCCGGATTTCTATATCTATCACTTTTAGAGGAGATGTTGGTGACCTTAAACACTACAGTTTATCCTGTATAATGCCGGTTTTCATCTTATCATCCAACATTTTGATATGAAATCTATGACCATTACACCACATAGCCTTGGTGATGTTTCAACTTAAACATGGACAAGTAAAATAAATTGTCAATTAATAATCCCCATATAGGACTTACTAAATATAATTATTGAAATATATATATTTAACAAAACCAAATACATTGAAAAATTGGGAAAAAAATTAAGAAAATGTGGGTAACAAATTTTATCTTGCATGTTTATCTTTTAAAACTAAAGGCTAAATCAACTTCCCTTGATGTAAGATCAGGAAATTGATCTCGATGATGATGCGTTGTTTTAATCATCTTACTCACCCCTTCCCATGATAACCTACCGAAGTATTCTTCAGTATATTCTATCCAATGCTCCATCCAATCAAGGTTGTTTGCAATGTATAAATGTAAAGCATCCGACTCTCAAGAAACTATATGATAGCATAACAATTTAATATCATTAAATAGTTATTGTTAATAAATGAATAATTTAATAGATGTGTAATATATTAAATCTATGTCAACATCTAATAATTACCTTTCATAGTCCTCATTTTACCTTTCCCCAATAGGACCTCCCCTTCAATTTTTTTGATGGAATCGAGATGCCAAATGCGAGGCACATTCATATTTTGTGCTAATTTAGGTAGATATTGACTAATATACACCATGCATTGATATACCATGTATCCCTCAACCATAGAACCCTCTGGTCGTGCTCTTTGTCTAACAAAAGCCTTCAGTGACTTCAACTGCCTCTCCACCATCCACATCGGCCTTGTGTGCACTGTTCCACATAATTCAATCTCCTCAACTTGGTGTATGAGGTAGTGTTCTTGTGCATTGAAAAATGCCGGAGGTAGATACTGTTGCATTTGACACATTAGTCGGGGAATTTTTCTCTTCCAATACCTTATATCTTATTTATGGATTTCTTTTGATGATAGCCACCTACAAATGTCGATGCAATAAAATAATATCAAGGCATACATAAATTTGTAGATAAAAGAAAATATGTCAATAAGTTCCAATACAAATCATATAAGAAGTACATTTTCCTTATAAAACAATACTTACCTCATGTTTTTTCCAAGTACATAAATAATTTTTTTTATGTTGTCGTCAAAGTCGTCTGGGAGAGATAAAGGTAGAACATACCGTAACAAAAAACAAATAATTGTTATTTGTTTCCAAAAAATGTGTACCAATAAGAAAATATATTATAACCTACTAATTACCTTAATGAATGTATGCCAGTCATGTGTTTTAACCCCGCCAAAATCACCTTTTTTAGTTAAGATATTTTTTATGTTTGACGAAAACCCCATTGGAAACCTAATTTTTTGAATGACCTCTTTTACAATATTGCTATGTTTCTCCATCAATAACCAAGGAAGACTAGTATTTTGTTCACGACCATTGCCATTAGAATTAATAATAACACTTTGCAAGGCATGATTAGCTTCTTGGATGTCACAACAAATCTTTCCAATTCTCTCTTTGTTAGTCCTTCCATCTAATATTCGCCATAACAATTTTGTTATGCTCTTCCCGATATGCATTGTATCAAACAAATGAACTATTTGTAGGTGCTCGTAGTATGGCAATCTACTTAATTGCATAGGGTAACTTTTCATTCCTCGTGGAAGCCCATTCATGCCTTAATGACATTCATGAAACATCAACAAATTGAAATTAACACTAATTAATGGGACAAAATGAAATTAATACTAATGAAATTAACCAAATATTTATATAATAGGTCATACATAAATAATTTGCATACCTTGATGATTTCTAATATATTCCAACTTCCATAGGCGAGGTGTCATTCTTCGTGGTTTTTTTCCATTTTCTTCTTTACCATTGAACTTTGCTTTGTCTGTAGTATGATAACTATGGTTCTTAGGCAGAAGGTGCCTATACTCATCAAACACTTCCTTTTCTAAACTCCTTCAACGACGAGATTTTATCCTAGGACCACAAAATGGGCATGCAAATTACCCTTTGTTTGAAGACCTACAAGATATATGAATAAATGTAGAGTCAAATTAGAGTTACAATTTAAAATAATGCATGATTTTTTCAAAAAAGATATATAATATTAAATCACAAAAATAAAGTAACAATATACCACAAAAATGTGTTAACCTGGGAACATCATGAATTGTCCATGATAGTATTCCATGGAATTGAAATCGTCTTTGCCCTATTGGTATAGAGATGTCATACATAGTGATGCCAACCCATAACTTCAACAACTCATCGATGAGAGGATCTATATATATGTTCATATATTTAACCTGGTACCTACCTGATTGGTTCAACCTACTGCATGATTAATTATACTTATCTAGATGTCTTGATATATAAAAGAAATAATTACCATGCACGAAACAAAGAAATGAAATATTTTGTCATGGTTTAAAACAAATAAAAGATAATTAAATACCTGGAACAATCATTACCAAAATTGTGTGCTCTCTCTTGATTAGCATCCAAGGAGGAAGGTTATTGTTTATAACAAAAACAGGCCACGCTGAGTACGTAGAACGAAGCTCTTCAAATGGATTGACACCATCAGTTTCCAACAAAATTCTAACATTATGAGGTTCTTCTTTAAAAATTGGCCACTTTTCTTCGATGTAGTTCAATGCAGAACCATCTGCAGGAATTCGAAGAGCATTGTCTTGACTTTTGTTCTTTGCATGGAAATCCACAAACTCTGCTATACTTTGGCACCTGAACAACCGCTGGAAATGTGGAATTATCGGAATATAATGAAGAACTTTGCGAGACACCTTATTTGACACTTTATCAGTTCGATATCTACTTATTTGACATTGTGGGCATTCATTTTCTAGTGCATATTGTCCATAATATATGATATGGTCATTAGGACTTGCATCAATAGCTTGATAGTCCATTCCAATTTCTTTCATAATCACAGATATTTCTTGATATGTGCGTGGAAAAATATTTGATGTTGGTAATAGAACATCACCTAACAATCTATAAAATTCTAAAAAATAAGTCAATGTAAACAATATTAATCATCAATATGTCATCCAATATACTAATTTACAAATTAGAAAACAATAGCAATATAGGAAAAAATTGAACCTTTTAAGTATTTGTGAACATGTAGGCATAAATAATTAACAAATTAAATACCTTAGTATCTGTGTGAGACATGTGTTTGATAAACCATTCAAAACCTTCAGGTTCACCAACAACAATATAGCAAATAAAAGATTTGTTGTTGAGCCTTCATAAAGAGGTTGTCGTGACTTCTCGAGTAGAGGATCAACATCATGACTATCATCCTGGTTGTCCTCCTCCATTGGATCAAATGTGTCTTGGATCAATCTATGTATCTCATCTCCCTGATTTGAATCACTAACATTATCTCCATCCATATCATCATTATTAACTTGATCAACAACTTCAATATTCTCATCTCGAAGTTCATCTCCATGTAAAGTAGTATTTCTATTAGTACTTGGAAAATAACTCTCTGGAGGTCGAGACTTTGGGGGCATCATCTATATATTTAAAAACAACATAGAAAAGTTAGTGTGTATAGAAAATATAAAAATCTTGATAAGAAATATTACTAAAATTCATGACATACTGATTATTATAGAGAATACATTAAATATTGAATCCTCTTACCAAGGGATGATATTCATAACCACCTTCGGCATGCCCCTTCTCCCTACAATGTCTTTGGGCTATTGTTATTAAAAGTCTTCTATTTTTCAAGCCTCTGCAATCATAGAAAGGGAAATAACATTTTCCATCGCCCCTCGCTTCTAATGCCGCTCTTAACCGAGCAAGCTTCCTGTCATTTTCATTCATTGTGACAAATCCTTGTCCTAACAAGTAATTGTCTTACCTACACCATACCAAGCATTAAGTTGTCAATTTTTATATTTTGGTTACTCCTTTCGATTATGATATGTTTATTTACAGTGACCTACATCTTTATAATAAGGTAAACATCTTTATAATAAGGTGATCATATGTGTAGAGGATCAACATCATGACGACATAGATAACCTCTTTATAATAAGGTCATATGTGTACAAATGTTTTCTTTATATAATAACTACATATATACCTAACATAAGTTTAGGGTTAGTGTTTATGTATCTTATTAGTCCCTGCTAAAGTAGGGAATATATCAATCAATTACTATCATTTCACCGATCAGGGTTGAGTTTCAAGAGCAATTCCATATCTTTATCAATGAAAAGAGAGAGAGATTATATCTACAATTGAAGGGAAAAGGGTATGTGGATTCCATAAGCCTAGAATATTATGGAATCCACATACCCTTTTCCATAGAATATACTAACTAGATCCAAAAACCAAAGACATGAAATATGGTACTACACATATTATAATATATTATCAAGGAAAAAACAAGCTAAATGCAAATTGGACATTGATCTAGATTTATTTTCGACATGAGATGAGAGCGGATATATCGTTGCCACAGGGGAAGACCCAGGGTTCAACGCTCAAGAGAACACCAAAAAAACCCTAACTACCCAACCTTTCAGCAGCACTTGTGAAGCAGATGAAGTCTCACCCAAGGTAGAGGCAGGGGTGGTTGCAGGACTCAAATTTCTACAACCTTAGCTGGGACACATATATGTGATTATATCTTTTACAGGGCACTTAGCATAGATCCTTCATCAATATTTAACCATTCTGGTACTTCGCAGATAGCACAGAGCATCGCAGTGAATACTTATACTAAAGAATATTCAGTACTTAGCCACATAAATATAGGTTAGATTCAATAGATCAAGCACTAAGCATCTTATATATTAGATTTAACGTTCATTCATATGTCATCAGTACATAGGATAACTAGATCTACTTAATCACATCAAGCACTTAGCCAAGAAAGAGGTAAACACATTAGATTGAATCACAAAGTACTATACACACAGTTACCATAGTTCACCCCCACCCTGGGGCTACATCCAAAAATTCTTCTTTATATTATCTCAGTCAAGCAGTTACAACATAGAGCTTCAATGACCCTTACTTCACACAGGACATAAGATCTGCACAGCTCGCTAGATCCTTCCTCCTTGCTCTTCAGCACAAGACTGCAACAACTTGCACTTAGATTTCTGATCTCTTGCACATAACACTCTCAGATACATTCGATCACACAGATCCAGTTACTAGCACTAAGCTTTCAGTTATACATCACATAGATGTCTACATTACCATTACTATTATTATCCTCTATTTACATTGCCTATTTATAGATTACAAAATTGGCTTAAGCGTGGGTAAACCCACGGGCTGACATCCCTTTCCCATTACATCAACCCAAAACACTAAAATGGACTCAAAAATAGGTCTTTCTTCCCTACTTTTCACTTCGTGTTGCGCTCCTTCCTTGGAAAGTTGTCGCAGTCCCAAAAGCGGTCAAATATGACCAAGTATTCTTCAAAACTTGGTCAAGGGCCAATAGGCATTATAACTTCTTCAACAATTTTCTCAGTAACACTAAGCTCATCTGACATACAAACTTGGGTCAGCTGACTCAGGTGCAAAAGGAATTCAAAGACTATAGTGAATAGTAATACAATGATCTCAGGGTAAGTAAATCTCAGGTTTCGCGCTCAAATTCTTAGTTAGCAAAAAGTATTCTCGGTGCCTGGCATGATGGGTTAAGTACGAAATCTCAGCAACGGTCTTCTTGCAATGGACATGGGGCCTTCATTAACTATGTTCTATCCATTATTGTGCTATCCAATGTTCTAGTGGTATCCCATAACTGCTTTTCAATCCGTTCAGAGCGACGGTCAAACAGGTATATTGGTTCTAACGGATATATTTCTTTGTCATGGCGAAGTACTCTATGTTGTTGTTCTGATATCTCAGTGAAGCTCCAATTTTGCAATTCTTCTTACTGCGAAGTGTCCTCTAGAACCTCTTGTAATCTTATAGTATTATCCCTTTTCTTTCTTAACTTCCTAGCCTTCTTCCCCGTGAGCTTCATCTCAATAATTATTTTACCATTCTAATGTTTATATTATGTGGTCTTAGTTACTTCGCGTTGTTGAGAGTCTTTCCTAGGGTTCCTTGATAATACTTCTTCTGTATAAAAAATAGGTAACTCTATCTTCTGCGGAACCTCAAGTGTTCTCTTAGCTTCAACATCGAGGTTTCTAATATTAAATATTTGCGATCTTCTCTTCTGTTCTTCAATCAAGTGCGCAATCCTTCTAGTCATAAAGTCTTTTAACTCTTGATTCTTTTGTTCCAAAACTTTTTCTTCCTCTTTTAGTCTGGCTTGTTTTCTATCAATCCAAGGTTTTCCTATGAGAATGGTAAACATGGAACTGTCTTCAATAAATTTAATGATCTCAAAGTCTTCCTCTGTCGAAGTTCCATTCACAGTCATAGTTATTCAGGCCAGCCTTCCACATAGGTTTACTAGCTTTCCTCTGAAGAAACTTGTTCCTCCTTGGGAAGGGATCATGGGAGGCTTTCATATAGCTTCCCAAGTTCTTTCTGGAATAATGTTCACTTGTGTTTCTTCATCAAGAGTACAGTCAATGTCAAATTCCCCTATTATTTCTTCGATTTTCTCCTTTTCTTTGAATATCTCTGATAGGCTAACATGTCGGTGGTCATTCAAGGTATCTTTTATTTGTAGCAATATATTTTCTGATTCTTTTTGGGTTTCTACTATAATCTTGGTCTCTTGATCTCGTTCAGGGTTTGATTGCTCCATATTCAGTTGCTCAAGCCTAGCAATCATTCTAGGTAAATCCAATACTTCATGATCCATAGCCTTACAATAGAGGCAACTAGGTCTTCTCCCAGGGCATTCCTTAGCAAGATGTCCCGATCTTCTACAACTATAACAGAGGGTTAATCCTCTCTTTCGTTTAGATGTTCCCCAACTCCTTCTGTACTATGCACCAGGATCATGGTGGCTAGCCTGCAAAAAACTCTTTCTAAGATCCTTCATCCACTTGTTAGTCTAGACATTCCTTCGATGCATAGGTATAACATATCTATCACTATACTTATCAGATCTATTTATATCAAACTTTCTTTCATCTATTAATGCCCTAGTTTTGAAGCTAGGACAGAATCTATCAAACATACCTAGATCCATGCTTTAGAAACAAAAAATTCCACTTATCTTACTTCTACAAAGCACAAAGCTTCCAAATATAAATTGTTTTGACTATTCTTACTGTTATCAAAGCACAGAGCTTACATATCTTACCTCTTTTCTGAAGATCTAACCTTTTCCCTTCAGAAATTTCCACTTTTACTTTTCTTAAAGCATAGAGCATTCATATATCACTTCTTTTCTTTGGTATCAACCTCTTTCTTGCAAATATGAACTTTTCCCTTCAGACCTGACCTCTTTTTCTCAGCACAAAGATTTGTAGGTCAAGTAGAATATTGCGCACTAGGGCAATAGATCTACACACAGAGCTTAGTTCGCACAAAGATTTTTCTTCTTTTGTTCCTAGAAATCACAGTTCATGTCCCGACAACAGAACCATTTGTTGGAACAGGGGCAGACCTAGGGTTCAATGCTCAAGAGAGCACCAAAAAAACCCTAACTATTGGCCCTTTTGGCAACACCTTTGAAGTAGATGAAGTCTCACCCAAGGTAGAGTCAGGGGTGGTTGCAGGACTCAGATGTCTGCAACCTTAGCTGAGACACAGATATTTGATTATATCTTTTACAGGGCACTTATCATGGATCCTTCATCAATATTTAACCATTATAGTACTTCACAGATAACACAGAGCATCGCAGTGAATACTTATACTAAAAAAGATTCAATACTTAGCCACAGAAATATAGGTTAGATTCAACAGATCAAGCACTAAGCATATTATATATTAGATCTAACGTTCATTCATATATCATCAACATAGAGCATAACTAGATCTACTTAATCAGATCAAGCACTTAGCTAAGAAAGAGATAAACACATTAGATCGAAGCACAAATTACTATACACACAGTTACCGTGGTTCACCCCCACCCTGGGGCTACATCCACAAAGTCTTATTTATATTATCTCATTCAAGAAGTTACAACACAAAGCTTCAATGACCATTACTTCACACAAGATAGAAGATCTACGTAGCTCACTAGATCATTCCTCCTTGGTCTTCAACACAAGACTACAACAACTTGCACTTAGCTTTCCGATCTCTTGCACAAAGAAATCTCAAATACATCTGATCACACAGATCCAGTTACTAGCACTAAGCTTTCAGTTATACATCACATAGATGTCTACATTACCATTACTATTATTCTCCTCTATTTACATTGCCTATTTATAGATTACAAAATGGGCCTAAGCATGGGTAAACCCATAGGTCAACATCCCTTTCCCATTACATCAACCCATAACCATAAAATAGACCACAAAATAGGTCTTTCTTCCTTACTTTCTGGTTCGCGTTGCGCTCCTTCCTTGGCAAGCTATCACAGTCCCAAAAGTGGTAAAATATGACCAAGTATTCTTCAAAACTTGGTCAAGGGCCAACATATATAATAAATAAATGCATAGAGATATCGCAGATATTCAATAATATAACATGAATGTATCATATATGCAACCATAAACACAGATATACAGTAATACACTATTTCTATTAATGAAATAAATGTACTGAGACTGTAAAAATACAGAGTGAAAGACTCGCTAGAATGGTGGCAACTTATCTCTGAGAAGAGATGTGACGGCTACTCGTATTCGCAAGAATATGATTAAAATGAGGCTCTGAAGGTGTTTTTACAATAAAACAGAATGCCCCAAACCCTAGACATCCAAAAACCTACCCCTAGGAGATGAAGCGCCAAAAGTCATGCGGGCCCCGTTTGGGTAAGTTGGTGCATCAACTTCCCAGGGTCGTAAGTTTTGCATACGATCTTTGTTTTAGGCGTATGATAGCTCGTTGGAAAGGTATCATTGAGAAGATTCATTTTTGGGGCTCAATCATGCCTTTGATTATCATTGAGAACCTCGATCTCTAAAAACCTTCATTTGGGCCCTCAAAATGGCCCCGGAAGTTAAAAACTGCTAAAAATAGTAAATTGTCAAAATTTCCAGAAAACTGTTTTGAGCTAGTTGGAAAAGGTGGGTGCAAATGTCTTTGTGTAGTCTATGCCATGTACTTGTGAGTATCCTTTTGCGACAAGTCGAGATTTGCACTTGCTGATCTCACCATATGCAACAATATTTGTTTGATATATCCATCGACATCGAACAAGCTTTCTTCCTTTCGGAAGTGGAACCAAGTCCCATGTGTTGTTGTCCATAAGAGCAGAGTACTCTTCATCCATGGAAGCCTCCCAGAGTGGGTTTCCAGTAGCCTCAGAGTGTGAATTTGGATCTGAACCAAGTGAAATATAGAAATTTATGGGCAGCAAAGGTTCCATGGCATCCAGGGCTTGAGGAGCCCCAAAAAACTGTGATCTAGTTCTTCTTGTATCTGCAGGATCACTGACTAGTTCACCTGCATCTTTCAGGGTTTTCTCTGCCCAAGTTGGCAACAGAGTTGAAGCAGCCATGACCTGCTCCTCATCCTCTGTATCATACCCAAAAGGATGCTCTGATGGCTTCTATGAAGTGCTTGAATAATTTTCTGACTCCTCCTTATCAGTGACAACAAGAGGTTCCTCGACAGGGTCTTCTGAAAAATCATGCAGTGATTCTTCTTCAAACTTCACACTTCAAGCTAGAATGAACTTTTTAGTGTGAAAGTCCAGAAATATATATCCTTTGACACCTTTAGTATATCCAAAAAATATTCATTCAACACTTTGAGGCTCCAAATCCTTCCTCTTATCCGTCGGAATGTGAGCCCATGGTCGTGAACCAAAAATACGAAAGTGTGACACTTTCGGTTTCTTACCGGTCCAACATTCAAAAGGAGTGGTGCCTTTGAGTGATTTGTGAGGAAATTGGTTTTGAATGTATGCTTCAAAATTAATAGCTTCATCCCATAGCTTGGGAGCTAATGATTTCGACTATAGCATACAATTGACCATCTCTTTTAAGGACCGGTTTTTCCTCTCCGCAACACCGTTCTGCTATGGTGTATATGACATTGTGTGTTGTAGTTGTATACCTGCATCAATACAAAGTTGCTGCACATCTTTGTTGACATAATCTCCCCCATTATCGGTATGGATTATCTTAATCTTACACCCAGATTCATTCTCAGCAAGTGCTTTAAATTCTATAATGCATTCAAATACTTCTGATTTTAATTTCAAAAAAAATACCCAAGTAAAGCGAGAGAAATCATCTATGAAGGTGAGTACATATCGAGACTTACTGATTGAAGGCTGCGGGAATGGGCCCGTGATGTCACTTTGAATTAGAACAAGAGGTGAATAATCTCTTTGTGCCTTCCCTTTGTCAAACATTTTCTCCAGATGCTTGCCAAGAATGCATCCTTGACATACACCGCTTGAGAATTTAATAGCTGGCAATCCTTCTACCATGTTTTCCTTGCTGAGTTGATGCAAGTACTTATAGTTTAGATGGCCAAATATTTCATTCCATAACCTCTTGATATCATTATATTGTGATAGAAATACAGTGCTAGTATATTTAGGAATAAAGTGGGAGAAGAAATACAAACGAGAACCGTGATCTGCAATTCCATGTGCAAGCTGTGAGCCTGTAGAAATGTCGGTAATCACTTTGGAGTCCAGAGTGAACTCCACCTTCCTTCCAGAGCTGGAATGAGTGATATGATATATCGAGAGAATATTTTCGGATAGGGAGGGAACATGAAGCACATTTTTGAAGAAACCCCCTTCAATATCAACAATTCCTTCTTCGCACACCTTTGTAGGTGTGGCATCTCCCAAGTAAATTGGGGATCTGGTGCTTTTTTCGATGGAGGAAAATTCATCTTTTGATGTAGAAATATGGTTCGATGCACCTGAATCAAGTATACAAGATTATGGAGTGGATGTGACAGCCATTGAAGCATGACCATCTCGTGCTCTCCCTCCCGTTTTATTATCATCTTTCTTCTTTGCATTTTCAAGCACCGTGAGATTGTGTTGTTGCAATTGTTTAGCCATTTCATTGATAGTATTCCTCATGCAATTTTATTCATGATGAAAACCTTTGGAACAGTAGTTGCAAAGTGTTCTTTCCTTCTTCTTCTTACCCTTAGGCTCAGAAGAGTTATCTGAAGATTGTGTAGATCTCTCCTTCTTCAATTCAGGAAATTTACCCGTTCCTTTTTTCTTGACTTTTCCACTGCTCTTTGGAGAATTAGTAGCCGCAAGTGCTTGGTTCTTGGAACACTTGATGGCACCCATTTGGAATAAATTATCTTTCTCTTAAGTCAATGCTGCAATGAAATCATTCAATGGAGGCATTTTCCATTTTTCCTGAGTCAATTTAGATGCTAGAAAAGACGACACAAATACAGAATATTCAGGGCCTAATTTCGAGAGAATTGAAAGGATGAGTTGTTCTTCCTCTTTATTGACTCCACATGCATTAAGTTCAACGAGGAGGGATTTGAACTTGGTGAAGAATTCTTGCAGGTTGCTGAAATGAATTGGACTTAGGGATATGAGTTCATTCTCCAGTTGATGCACTCTCATTGCATCCTGCTTGCTGAATAGTCCTTCCAATGTGGTCCAGAACACATCGAGAGTAGTGGTTCTACTGACATGAAAGAGGAGATCTCTGGAAATTGATAGGCATATCATCCCAATTGCTTCATCTAATTTATTGAAATACTTTATCTTCTTTGCTGCAGCAGTCGATTCTTTCTCCATTCCCATTGTTACCCTATAAATCCCTTTGCTTCGGAGGAGCAGAGAGATCTCTGTCTTCCATTCGAAGTAATTGAAAGGATTTAGAATGATTTTTTTATGCAAGAGCATCCCTCACGTCAAGCGAGCCAGCGCAGAAGACAAAAGACAGCTGGAGGGCGTCTAGCACAAATTTTTGAAATTTCCCTTGAAGTTGATGCGCCAAATATAAATGAGATCATTTAATGAAGGCACCTTGGTATAATGTAATCAGACCTTGAGCACCCCGCTCTCGTCTGAAGCATATGGAGGAATTTATAGTATTTAATGCAGGTATATAGGATTTCAATTCTAGATTAGATAGTTTTAGAAGAAAAGAGGGAAAATGGATATAGACACCCTCATTGTGCATTGTAACATAGTTAGAAGAATTCTGAGCATTTGAGAAGAGAAGTAGAGAGCTATGTAGAAACACCCATGTATAGTTATTTGGATTAATAGAAGAAATTGATTCAAGTTCATGGCATTGGGTTTGTTCTCTGTGTATGTGTGTTAATTGATATGCTCATGAGTATTTACTTCCTGTTATGCATTTGCTTTACATGCTATGTATGAATGATTTCTTACTGAGTGTTTGAAATCTAAGAAAGGAAGTAGAAGGAATGAGTTTCAATTTTTTCTCTATCTGAGCAAGGATTCCTGCAAGGAGTGCAGTTGAGGTCGTCCACAAGGAGTGCATTGACAGAAGGCTCAGATAGTTTAAATCTTGTTCTCATTCACCCAAAAGTGAAATTGGGTTATACGAGCCGTGCAAGGAGTGCTCAAGCTAAAGAAGATCTCAATCGTGAAACTGAGCAAAGCATTAAAGGACTGTTGCTGCAGGTGTGCGCAGAGTCGAAATAAATCAACACTTGGAAGTGTTTGAGGATTTCCGCAAGGAGTGCGCACAAGAGTCTTTTTGAAGACTCAAAATTGTGTGAAGCTCAGGAAGGATAAGGCTTCCAAACTCGTCGAGGAGAAGCACATGGAGTTGTGCCGTGGGAGTGTTTGAACAAGCACTGCAAATTTATGCGCAGGAGGACCAGTTTCCATAGAGGGATACTGGGTTCACCCGTAGAATACATCCAAGTGGAAGAGATCGATGGTCAGGATCCAGTGGAGAGGATTTGTGAAATCCCGTCAGCCGTTGGATCTTCCAAAGAAGCAAGGAGGTTACGACCGTGTTTGGAGTTCAAGTTCCAAGAGTCGTGAGTCATCGGATCATTGATCAGTTAACCGTCAACCGTCAGATCAGATAGGAGTTGCATGAGGTTAACCATCGGGATTCGAAATCTCGGTAGTCCTGTGGTCAAATGTTTTTCGAAATTTGAAACCCCGAAGTCTCAGGAAGATCTAGACCATCTGCTAGTTGGGACAAGTGGCGAAGATCGAAGGCGACGGGAGTCGGAATATTCGACATCAAGAAATCGAAGTTCCTGAGGACAAGAAAGTTTGGACATCACAAGTCTCAAAACCCCAGAGAAATCGGGACCGTCCATTAGAGGAGGACGCGTCTCAGCAATCGGAGCTATCGAGAAAGGTCTCGACAAGGGAATCGTCTATTGGTGTTTGGGTCATCGGGATATCGAGGATCCTGGTGACAAGGTGTTTATGCATTTTGGAATCGTGAACTATGAAACCCCGACAAGGAGGGAGGTTCCACCGTGTGGCCAGCTGTCAGCACGTCAGAAAGGAAGGAAACCCCATTGTGGGAGCCAGCTGTCCGTATAGCGGCGAATCGGGATTCAAGGAATCGAGAATCCTGTGGGCAAGTGTTTTGCATCATTTGAAACCCTGTAGCCTCGACGATGGATAAGACTGTGATCACGGGGACAATAGTCATATGGTCCAGAGCCTATAGCCAAGAGGGATAACATGTAAAGGGCGCGTCTGGATTCGAGGGATCGCGAATCCTGAGGGTGAGTGCATTTTGGCATTAGAAATCCTGAAACCCCGATGAGGAATATGACTACGGTCGTATAAGGGGAGGTCACGTGGACCAAGAGCTTAGCCTAGAGGACTAACGGAAATTTGAGAGCATCGGGATTTTGAAGTCAGAAGTCTCAACAAGAAGG
>SNQJ01S0019985.1:87180-107886 GCA_010110895.2 Picea sitchensis
AAGAGGGATAACATGTAAAGGGCGCGTCTGGATTCGAGGGATCGCGAATCCTGAGGGTGAGTGCATTTTGGCATTAGAAATCCTGAAACCCCGATGAGGAATATGACTACGGTCGTATAAGGGGAGGTCACGTGGACCAAGAGTTTAGCCTAGAGGACTAACGGAAATTTGAGAGCATCGGGATTTTGAAGTCAGAAGTCTCAACAAGAAGGAACATAAGGTTGCGGTCTTATAGAAAATGGTCGTGTGGACTAAAGACTTAGCCCGGGAGGCTAAAGGAGCAAGGGAGCGTATCGAGGATCGGGGATTGGTAAAGCAAATTGTTTGGACATTGCAAGTGCCAGAATCCCGATAGGAGGAACCCCGATAATAAAGTAAAAGGCCAGCTTTGATTTCTCGATAGAAGAAAGGGAGATCCCGTGAGAGAGTTGTTGTGGGTGAAAATTTCCTGATAGGGAAAGAAAAGAACCTTTCAGTTCTTCGGGCCAAGGAAGGAGGAGAGATCCTGTGAGCGGACGTGCCTAGCAGGTGCGCCCACGTCAAGTACTCCCTCACTTGAAAAATTTCATGGGCTCCAGTCCATGAGCTCCTACACAGTCTATCCATGCTTCAAAATTTCTTCTTCAGTCTCCCAGCTGGCATTTTCAACTGGGTGGCCCTTCCACTTGACCAAATATTCAAAATATTCTTTCCTTCTGGTCTTCTTACCCACTCGCTTATCCAGTATCTGGTCCATCTGTGGCTTCTCTGCAACTGGCATCTGCTTCTGCCACTGAACCTCTGGTTGTTCACCACTTGTTCCTGCTTCCTCATCTTTGTATGGGTATAAATCTGTGACATTGAATATCGGAGAAATTCTTATTCCATCGGGTAATTCAACCTCATAAGCATTCTCTCCAATTTTCTTCAAGACCTTGCATGGTTCGATTTTCTTCATCTTTAATTTATTGTATGTTCCCCTTGGGAACCTTTCTCTTCTCAAGTGCACTAGAATCAAGTCACCAACCTCAAATTGGAGTTGTCATCGATGCTAATCTACTCTCCGCTTATACTCCTGACTTGAATTCCGCAATCGTTGCTTCACTCGGCTGTGAATTTCTTTCATCGCCTCCGTGAATTATTCTGCACTAGCGCTCCTAGTAGCAGTCTGTTCCGAATCTCTCAATTCAGAAAATCCTCTCGACTACGTGCCATATACAATCTGGAATGGACTCTGGCTTGTGCTCCGATTCACTGAGTCGTTATACGCAAACTCTACCTGCGGAAATGTATTGTCCCAACTGCTGTGGTGCTCCGCCACCAGGCTCCTCAGTAAGTCTCCCAGACTTCTGTTTACCACTTCTGTCTGTCCATCCGTCTAAGGATGATAAGTAGAACTAAACAACAAGTTAGTCCCTAGATTCTTCCATAATGTCCTCCAAAAGTGCCCTAAGAACTTTGTATCTCTATCTGAAACAATACTCCTTGGTAAGCCGTGAAGTCGAATGACTTCTTTGAAAAACAGATTCGCGATGTGTGTCGCGTCACTAGTTTTCTGACATGGGATAAAATGTGCCATCTTGGAAAATCTATCCACTACTACAAAGATCGAATCGAATCCTCTTTACATCCTTGGCAATCCGAATATGAAATCCATACTAATTTCATCCCACGGCTTCTCAGGTATGGGAAATGGTTGATAAAAACCCGTATTCTGCTTCCTTCCCTTTGAATGCTGGAAAATTCTGCATCGGTCCATGAAACTCTTGACCTCTGCTCGCATCCCTGGCCAAAAGTATGATTCACTCAGCTTTGCAAATGTTTTATCATGACCGAAGTGTCCGGCCAATCCTCCACTATGTTTCTCCTTCAACAAGTTCTCCCTCATGGAACAATTTGGGATACACAGCTAATTGCCTCTGAACAAAAATCCTTCCTGGGTCATGTACTCGGCCCATTTGCTTCTATCTCTGAGAACTGGATTCTCAACTTCTTCATATGCTTCCTTAAAGTCTGGATCATCTGCGGACATTTCTCTGAGATCATCAAAACCTAACATCTTGACTTTGAACTCCTACAACAACAAACACTTCCTGCTCAAAGCATCAATAACTTTGTTAACAGTAGCAGAAATATGTTTGATCACAAAAGTGAAATTCTGCATGTATTCAACCCATTTAACATGCCTCTGATTCAACTTTTCCTGTTGAGTCACAAACTGCAATGCATGGTTATCACTATACAAAACAAATTCCTTTGGAATCAAATAGTGCCTCCATTTCTTCAATGCCTAGATGATGGAATAAAATTCCTTGTCATATGTGGAATACTTCATCTTCACTTCATTCATCTTCTCGCTGAAATATGCAATCGGTCTGTCATCTTGACTTAAGACTGCTCCTATTGCAAATCTGCTTGCATCACATTTCACCTGAAATGTCTTTTGGAAATCCGACAACACCAGAATTGGTTGTTCTGTAATCTTTCGTTTCAACAAATTGAAACTCTTCTCAGCCTCTTCAGTCCAGTGAAAATATTTATGTCTTTTCTTCACCGTATCCATCATTACTGCACTAATTCCACTGAAATTCCTGATGAATTTTCGGTAGAAACTAGCCAATCCGTGAAAACTTCTCACCTCAAATATGTTCCTCAATGATGGCCAATTCTTGATTACCTCCACCTTATCTGGATCCATCCTCAACTCATTTGTCGAAATAACAAATCCCAAGTAAATGAGTTATGTCTTCATGAATGAGGACTTCTTTATGTTTATCAACAACTTCTCTTGCTGTAATCTCTTCATCACAATGGCCAAATGCTTCAGATGCTCTATCTTTGTTTTACTAAAAATCAGTATGTCATTCAGATATACAATAAAAAAAAATTCGATGAAATCCTTCAGGACTTCATTCATCAATCTCATAAAGGTACTTGGCGCATTTGTTAAGCCAAATGGCATAACAAGCCATTCATACAAACCTTCATTTGTCTTGAATGTTGTTTTCCATTCATCACCTTCTCTCATGCAAATCTGGTGATATCCACTCTTCAAATCAATCTTTGAAAAAAAATTTGCTCCACTTAAGAAATCCATCAGATCATCCATCCATGGCAATGGAAATCTGTACCTGATATTTATCTTGTTAATCGCCCTTGAATCAGTGCACATCCTCCAGCCTCCGTCTTTCTTCGGACTCAGTACTGTCGGAACAACACACAGACTCAATCTTTCCCTCACCAAACCTTTGTCCAACAACTCCTGGACTTGTCTTTTGACTTCTTCATTCTCCTTCGGCATACATTTGTACGCTGCATTTTTTGGTAAACTAGCTCCTGGTATGAGGTCAATGTGATGACTCACACTTCTCATCGGTGGCAACAAACGAGGTGATTCGTCCACTACTATATCAACGAACTCTTCCAACAGTTCCTGAACTTCTTCTGGAAAATCATCCACTCTGGTGCTAGTCAGAACAATTCTTGGTTTTCTGACCACAAAGAATTGTGGATCCTCCTTCTTAACCTCGGTAAGAAGTTCCTTCCCACTCATGAGAAGTATTGTGTTACTTACTTCTGGTTTCACCTCTTTATCCTCAATTGGATGCAACATATGAGTTCTCCCATTCTTATCCAGGGTGTATGTGTTCATCCTCCCATCATGAATCACATTTCTATCATATTGCCATGGTCTACCCAGCTAAAGATGAAAAACATCCATAGGAATAACATCACATAAAATCTTATCATTATATCTCCCTATATTAAATTCAACTAAACATTGTTTAGTGACATTTACCTGATGTCCCTTCTATAGCCATGAAACTTTGTATGGACTCGGGTGATCAGTCGTCTCCAGCTCCAGCCTTTCTACCATCTCAGTTGACACAAGTTTATCAGTGCTACCGCTGTCCACAATGACCTTACATACTCTATCCTTGGTCTTGCAAGAAGTCCTAAAAAGACCGTTTCTTTGGGCTGAGCTTTCCATTTCTTTCTCTGGTGTCAAAAGGACTTTTCGCATCACCAGTGATCTTCCACTTTCAGCATCTTCTACCTCAAGATATCGCCTCCGTGCCTCAGTGATGTGAGTCTCTCCAACCTCTTTCTTCTTTTCTAGACACTCATAAGACTTGTGCCCATTCTTTCCACATGTGAAGCATGTAATTACCACACCTCTTCCTCTTCCTCTACCTCTGGTACGAGGAAACCTATTATTATCAGCATATCCTCCTCTCTGCTCAGTATGTTGTTCTCTTTGTTCTACATATCTCCCTCGCTGTGAACTTCCACCTCTCTCTGTCTGAGTCTGAGGTTTCTTCCAATCGTCCCTGGGCTTCTGAGTTCTTTCCTGGGCAAATGCCTTGCCTCTGGGTTGACTTCTACCTCGGCCTCTTTGACTTTGCTTTTGGCCCAACTTCTCTTCTGCCTTTAAAGCCATTTGATAAGCATCCTCCACCATTCGGATGGTTTCCATGCTTATTTCATCCTGAATCTCATATCTCATGCCATTCATATACCTAGCCACTTTTTCATCATTGCTTTCATGATGACCTACCCTAATATTCAACCTGTAAAATTCCTCAGTATACTCCTTTAATGTCATCAGCTTCTGTCTCAGGTTCTGCATTCTCCTTAACAGAGAAATTTGATAATCCCTGGGAATGAATTTTTCCTTCATCTTTGCATTCATCTTGTCCCAGCTCTTAATTTTCTGCTTGCCTTGGAAACGCCTGTCATCTTGTAGTTCATCCCACCAAAAGGCTGCATGTACCTTTAATCTCGTGATGGCATGCCAAACCTTCTTGTCCTCTTCGATATCTTCATAGTCAAAGTAAGTGTCTAGAGCTCTAATCCAGTCTAGAAGCTCTTCTACATCCAGATTTCCCTCATACACTGGAATGTCCATTTTCACCTTTGCACTCATTCTTGCAACAGCTTTAAGTAAGCGCTCACCTGCTGCATCTTCCTCTGGTATTTCTTCTTCTCCATGTCCAACATCATCTTCATTTTCGGATTCACTGATATCTCTTGCATTAGCTTTTCGCCTTTCTCTTATCTCCATGTCCACAATCATAGAGTGTAAGTTACGCAGTTCTCTTTCTACTTCTGGATTCTTCACTTGCCTACCCATTCCTCTGGGCGTTTCCCTTTCCTCCCCTGGATCGAGTGATTGTCTATCTCTTCTCCTTAGCATCAYGGTGAATTCCTTTTTCTCTACTATAGAAAGAAAATAATCTTTTCTAAGCTCTGATACCACTTGACGTGGATCAGAGTGCTCTTTACCTCTTCCTGCTTCTCCCTGCCTAAAATATACAAGCAAGATTCAAGATCTGATACCACTTGACATGGGCGCGCTTGCTAATCACGTCTGCTCACAGGATCTCTCCTCCTTCCTTGACCCAAAGAACTGAAAGGTTCTTCTATTTCCCTATCGAGAAATTTTCACCCACAACAACTCTCTCATGGGATCTCCCTTTCTTCTATCGAGAAATCAATGCTGGCCTTTTACTTTGTTATCAAGGTTCCTCCTATCGGGATTCTGGCACTTGCAATGTCTAAACAATTTTCTTTACCGATCCCCGATCCCCGATACGCTCCCCTGCTCCTTTAGCCTCCTAGGCTAAGTCTTTAGTCTACACGACCGTTTTCTATAAGACCACAGCCTTATGTTCCTTCTCGTCGGGACTTCTGACTTCAAAATCTTGATGTGCTCGAATTCCTGTTAGCCCTCCAGGCTAAGCTCTTGGTCCACGTGACCTCCCCTTATACGACCGCAATCATATTCCACATCGGGGTTTTGGGATTTCTAATGCCAAAATGCACTCACCCTCAAAATTCGCGATCCCTCGAATCCCGACGTGCCCTTTACACATTAGCCCTCCTGGCTATAGGCTTTGGCCCATATGACCGTTGTCCCCGTGACCGCAGTCTTATACCTCGTCGGGGATATGGGGTTTCAAATGATGAAAAACACTTGCCCACGGGATTCCCGATTCCTCGAATCCCGATTCGCCGCTATACGGACAGTTGGCTCCCACAATGGCGCTTCCCTCCTTTCTGACGTGCTGACAGCTAGCCACACGGTGGCACCTCCCTCCTTGTCGAGGTTTCGTAGTTCACGATTCCAAAATGCATAAACACCTTGTCACCAAGATCCCCGATATCCCGATGACCCAAACACCGATAGACAGCTCCCTTGTCGGGACCTTTCTCGATAACTCCGATTGCTGACACGCGTCCTCCTCTGATGGACAGTCCCGATTTCTCCGGGGTTTCAAGACTTGTGATGTTCCAACTTTCTTTTCCTCGGGAACTCCGATTTCCCGATGCCGAATATTCCGACTCCCATTGCCTTCGATCTCCGCCACGTGTCCCAACTAGTGGATGGTCCAGATCTTCTCGGGACTTCGGGGTTTCAAATGTCGAAAAACATTCGACCACAATACTACCGATCTTTCGAATCCCGATGGTTAACCTCGTGCAGCTCCTGTCCGATCCGACGACTGACGTGTAACTGATCAATGATCCGACGACTCATGACTCCTGGAGCTTGAACTCCGAACGCGGTCGTAGCCTCCTTACTTCTTTGGCAGATCCAACGGTTGACGGGATTTCACAAATCCTCTCCACTGGGTCCTGACCGTCGATCTCTTCCGCTTGGATGTCTTCTACAGGTGAACCCAGTATCCCTCTGTGGAAACTGGTCCTCCTGCGCGTAACTTTGCAGCGCTTGTTCAAACACTCCCACGGCACAAATCCCTATGATTCTCCTCGACGAGCTTGGAAGCCTTATCCTTCCTGAGCTTCACACAATTCTGAGTCTTCAAAAAGACTCTTGCACGCACTCCTTGCGGCAATCCTCGAACACTTCCAAGTGTTGAGTTCTTCTGGCTCTACGCACACCTGCAATAGAAGTCCTTCAATGCTTCACTCAGTTTCAAGACTGAGATCTTCCTTAGCCTGCACACTCCTTGCACGGCTCGTATAACCCAATTTCACTTCAGGGTGAATGAGAACAAGAGTTAAACTATCTAAGCCTTCTGTCAACGCACTCCTTGCGGACGACCTCAACTGCACTCCTTGTAGGAATCCTTGCTCAGATAGAGAAACAATTGAAACTCATTCCTTCTACTTCCTTTCTCATATTTCAAATACTTAGTAAGAAATCATTCATACATAGCATGTAAAGCAAATGCATAATAGGAAGTAAATACTCATGAGCATATCAATTAACACACATACACAGAGAACAAACACAACACCATGAACTTGAATCAATTTCTTCTATTAATCCAAATAACTATACATGGGTGTTTCTACACAACTCTCTGCTTTTCTTCTCAAATGCTCAGAATTCTTCTAACTATGTTACAATGCACAATGAGGGTGTCTATATCCGTTTTCCCTCTTTTCTTCTAAAACTGTCTAATCTAGAATTAAAATCCTATCTACCTGGATTAACTACTATAAATGCCTCCATCTACTTCAGACGAGAGCGGGGCGCTCAAGGTCTGATTACATTATACCAAGGCACCTTCATTAAATGATCTCATTTATATTTGGCGCATCAACTTCAAGGGAAATTTCAAAAATTTGTGTTGGACGCCCTCCAGCTGTCTTTTGTCTTTCGCGCTGGCTCACTTGACGTGAGGGATACTCCTGCATCATTTTTGTGGGATGAGAGAGATGATCCATCGCTGCTTTCTGTGCCTCCTGATGAGCTATACCTACAAATCAAACTGTGTACAATCCACTAGATTCAATCTAGCTCTGATACCATGTAGAAGTCCTGCAGAAACCCCGATAGATCTAGAATTCTAGTTAAATTGAACACATGCAATTTGTTGATATTCAAGAGATGAGAGAAAAAAATTTATCCATAAATTAGAGAATTATATTAATAAAAAATGAATATACATGAGAAACCATCCTCAAAAAGAAGAGAGTAGGTGAATATATAGAATTTCCAACATAGAAATTCTAGTAAAAAAAAACTAGAAATAGCTAAAATAGGTGTCATAAGCTAAGGGAGACCACATAGTTCGACCTAGACCAATAAATATACATGTCACACACTCATTAATTTCCACTAGAGTCAAGTGATGTGCATTATCTCACTTAAGCTCACTTAACTGACAAGAGAAGTTGTTCCAACTCACTTAACTGACCCGAAATAGTAGTTACTAATAATAGTAACGGTAAAAGCCATTAATTAAGGAATAAATATCTCACTCAAAGAGGAGGTGTGCATTCTCCAACAATAGATGAGTTTTTGGATGGGGGAGTTGGAATAAATCATGAATAAATCAAGAAAATCAAGAACCGAGAGTTGAGTCTTGATCTAAAAATAGCAGTTTTCCCTAAAATCTAGGGATGAGGCACCCTTCTCTATGTGGCCAAATTAGGTGAAATAAAGTGTAAATGAATGTATTAACCAAGATCTAGGAGTCTAATCTAGGTATAAACTAATGTAATTTAGGGTTATTCTCCAACAATAATCCGCCCATATGTAGTAGTGCACAAATATGAAGGCCACCATGAAATGACCATTTCCTACAAATTTTATTAAAGTTGGGTGTTTTTTGGGGGAAACACAATACGTGTGGAAGTTCATACTTTCAGTTTTAGTAGTATTTTCACCACTCCACACCATAACAACAAGTGGTAAGAGTTTCCAATGGGGGAAGAATCAATAGAAGGATTTCAATTAAATAAAAACAAATGTCAATCAAGCATCGATTATTGCATTACCAAACTTGCAAAATCCTCTCAAAGTGGATACATATGCAAGTAGGTATGCCATGGGAGAAGTTTTGATGTAAGGACACAACCCTGCATGTTATCATTTTGAAATATTTCATGGGGTAGTTATCAACTACCCTATTTTTGACAAGGAACTCTATGCCCTAGTTCAAGATATAAAGAAGTGGAAGCACTATATAATTGTCAAGGAGGCCATCATCCACGTAAATCACCAACCGATACAGTATTTGTAGGCCTAGAGTGAGCTACAACAAACTAGACATTACAAGTGGATGGGGGTTTTACAACAATTTAATCTAATCATAAAGTATAAGAAGGGAAACACAAATAGGTTGGAATACATGATTTCAAGGCCACCCACATCCAATATTACATATTTTGGAACTATGATCCACATGGAATCTTCTACCCATGATTCATACAAAGAGGCATACACATAAGATGAGGACTTCAAAGAGGTGTTTCAGTAGATATAGGGAAAAATTCATATAGAAGAAGGCTACGACAAGGATAGATATCATTTCTATAATGGGTTATTCTAGAAGCTATAAAAGATTTGTGTCCCTAAAGATGAACGATTGCATCTTAGCAGAGAGGCTCACACCTCCAAGGTTGCAGGACATTTTGGTGTTCAAAAGATAGTTTCCAACTTACAGATGTTGTAATAGAAATCCCACTAACATGAAGCAATGTATATACCATCCCTTACGTATACCCACTCGACCTTGGGAAATCATTTCCATGGATTTGTGGGAGGTTTACCAACAACCAAGAAGGGGCATGACTATCTAGTTGTGTTAGTTGATTGGTTCAACAAGATGTACATTATCATGTCTTATAAAAAGACCATCAAAGGAAAAGAAGGAAAAAAAATGTTCTTTAAATAGGTCTGGCTGCACTTTGGGATACCAAGGACCATCATCTCATAAAGGGATACTATATTTCTCAGTACACTTTGGACTACATAGTGGGACAAGATGGACACTAAGTTGAATATATATACAACATTCCATCCACAATCATATGTACATACATAAGTAGTCAATGAAAATTTGGTGCATATTTTGAGGGGTTACAATCATAAGCATATCAAGACCTGGGATGAAAATATGATCTACATACAAAACTCTTATAATAGAGCAGTCCACACTTCTACTGGAAAGTCATGTTTTGATACTTGTTTTGGATATTTTTCAACTTCACCCTTTTATGTTGTATACAAACAACAAGGAGGAGTGAGAAAGGGTTGCATAGAATATGCATTGAGAGAAGAAAAATTGATGAGAAGATAAGGAAAATCCATTTACAAGTACATGAGACATTGCAAAAGTCATAGGAAAAACACAAGGCTAGACATGATCAACACAGAACCAAGAATTCATTCAAAGTGTGAGACAAAGTTTGGTTTCAAGTGAACAAGGAGAGACTACATGGTCCTAGTAAGAAGATGAAGGATTTGTGGTATGCACCTTTAGGGATATTGGAGAAGGTGGGAGATAATGACTATGAACTTAGTATACGCCCATATCGATGCATTTATTCAATAGTGAATGTGGAGATTTTCAAATTCCATGAGCCTTCCATGTTGGATCAAGAGGAGGAGGAGGTTATCCATTTTATAGAGTACTTAGCACCATATGCTCAGGGAGAGTTGGTAGAGGACACGGTTGTCATAAGCGTTCTAGAACTAAAAGATAGGGACAAAATGACCTTTGGCAGATTTGGGTTGAAAGGACAACTTTCAGGAAAAGAAAAGTGGTACTCCATGGAAAAGGTAGAGGAAAATTTTCCATACCTCATTTAGTAAATATTTTGGGGACCAAAATCCTCCCTAAATGAGGAGGTATGATCAATATTGGATCATTTTATTATTTTTCATCTATCTTCATGCTTTCAGAGTGGAAAAAATGGGAGGAATAAACTTCCGGGCTCATTTTAGTGTCATGTCCTAGTTTGGAAAATTGGGGTCCAAAACCTTTCAGATCCATTTTAGTCATTAAATGAATTTTTTAAGGGTTCCTATGTCCAAAAATTGTGCTTACACCCTTGACAGTGTTCTACACTTCTAGACCCTTCAAATGGTGTAAACCATGCCTCAAAAAAATCTCATATGAGAAAGTTATGTCTCTCACAAGTTGACTTGCCTTGTTGACCACCATGGTATTATAGGATTCCATGTACAGACCCCCTTACTCAAACATATGGGGATAACCATGTGTGTAATTTCGAGAAGATTTTATAAATTACAAACATTATCATTAATTGAGGGTTGAGGAAGTCAAAACCATACCCCTATATGGATATTGGGCTATGTTAAATACCGAGTCACTAGGACGAGAAGGGGCTCCATTATTTAACATTGTATTTGTTCCATAGTTGAGAAAACCACTTAGGAATGGTATTTTGAGAGCATAACAAACGAGGAGAATTATGTAGTAGCCATACAAGCCATATTGTCAAAGGAAACTCCATAGAGAGTGCCTCTTTCTTTGTACTTTAATTTGCAGAAAAGAGAGCAGAGCGGCCTCACCTTCTAGCTGGGTTTTCTCCCATATTTGTTTTCTCAGGTAATATCTTGTTTTTATTTGTGGATGGTGTGTGATTATTTATTTATATTCTCTATTTTTTCCTTTTCAACTATTCCATAAATTTTAAGAAAAAAATCAATAATTAAAGAACTTGATATCTAAATGAAATTAACTTTCACAGTGAATATTCCAATATTTTGTTAGTTTTGTTGTGATGAACTATCCAGTGAAATATACACGACAATTTACAAATCATGCAACAAAAATTTCATATTTTATCATATTACTATCAACTAAATTTCATTCAACTCAATGGAAACATTAGCAGTCAATTTCTCTTCCATCAACTCAATTAGATAATATCCACCCACAACAAATAAAACAATAGTTGATGTAGAGTCACTCTTATTAGTCGATGAAAAAACATCATATCCAAGACTTGATCTAGGTGGTCTCAACTCAAGAATAATTTGAATAGCAATTCCCTATCCACTCTTCCCAATTCCACCTTTGGTATAGCCCATATTATCAATAGTTGGGACCCAATACTAGTAGTGTGTTTCTCGAATCCAGGATAAATCTCAGTAGTAGTGGCCAAGAAGAAATGAGGAGGAGCCACACCATCAACACTATCCTTATTTCAATCAAGGCTACTAACAACATCATCAAAGTATCATTAGAATAAGTACTTTGATCCACACCATCAGGTATCTCAATAGTAGACTTCTTCACAATAATCTGCAATCAATGAATTTCATTCTCAAGACCCCATTTACAATCCTACAAACCTGGAATAGTCTCATCCTTCACATCCATTTGAAATAATAAAGCATCATAATATTGATTTAAATCTTTATATTCTTCAAAAAATCAAATATTATCTATTTGAAGGGGATATCCGTCCTGACGAAGCTCATCTAGAGATGCACATAAGAAGGCATTTTCATTCTCCAATTGGATATTAGCTTGTTCCAACCCATTTATCTTCTCCTTCAATCCATCAATTTCTATATGAGAGAGGTTCTTGACTCCTTTCTCCAAATCATTATGTAGATCTCTCTTATCTCTGAATTCTTCCATTAGGTTCTGAAAGACATGTTCCATGGTTCTTTCTAGGACAAAAATCTATGCAAATACCTTCATCAAACTTCTTCAAGGTATAGGTTTGCAATTCATTTATAGCAGGACATGTCTTGCACTACTACAACCTCTAGATGATTTTTATTTCTCATCAATTTCATGACAAAGATGAGAAACCAACTTATTCAATTCTGTAATGGTTTCTTCCTAAGATACAATCTTCAACCTTCTCTCTTTCTTTGAACAAAGTCTCTTAATAACACCCATTTTCCCAGCAAAGGGCGCAAACATCAAATATACATTCAATTGATTATGAGCAAGTTAACTATCTATCGATCAATATTCAACTAGGTTGAAGATATTTAATCCAATTTTCAATTGATAAACTCAATTAAGCATAAATATACCAATAAGGCAATAACATCCCAAGGATATAGGTTTCAACTAGATTTCAAAAGAAAGTAATCCTTCAAACATGAAACTCAAACAAAGCAGCAATGCTATTGGAAAATAATCAACGCAAACAATATACCATGTTGCTAGGGAATATAACAGTGTAAAACTATCAATCCTACCCATTCACTATGTCAATTACCAATTCACTATGGGAATATAATGTTTTTCTTATCTTCACCTATCCCCTTCCTATCTTAGGAGAAGAAAATATTGTCTCCATGAACTGGATTTGGCTCAGGATTACCCATTCAGAATATCCCAGGGTTCCCTGAATTTGGAAGCTATCACTTGGTAGGTTTCCATACCAAGGTTCAATTCGATCAAATCCGTAGCGTCTACCAATTCCACCATAACCCCTTCTCTGAGAAAGAGATCATAATCATAGGATGTAATATCCATCAATGGGGTATCTTGAAATGTCTCCAAAATAAAAGGGTTCAATCTCTGCCTTCGTGGGGGCCTTGACTTATTCAATGCAATGGGAGGCGTAGGTTTGGCCCTGATCCGAGTGGATGGAGGAGCATAACAATAGTCACACTGAATGAAACGCTAAAATATATGATTATTAATTAGTAACAAAAACGAAGCCTCGCCCAAATTATCCACTTGACTATCAAGTGATAACTTGTAAACAACACATCACATATAAAAATTACAACCACAAAATCATTGTCCTAGCACTTAGTTTGACATTTTAATATAATTTAGTAAATAATACATATAATAATTGTTATAATTCATAAGATAAAAGCTGAACCAAAGGGATTCTTCACAATAATATAATGTTGAACAATTAGATGTGGAGAATAGGAAGAAGAATGGCGCTCTTGGTGACATACTATCGCTGACATTCATGTGATGTGGTGTTGAAAGTTAGTGACCAAGTTCATGGGCGTCCCATCCCATGTCTTCTGTGCACAGATAATGACTAGGTTCATTCCACTTACCACAATAAAACAACTAGGAAAAAATTGGGTGCACGTCCCCTTCTTATTACATGAAAAGTACCGTTGTCAATTTTTTATTGGAAGTTTTCCATAAAGTGAGTGGCTACGGCATATAAAGACAAAAATTATAAATATTTTTAATAAAAAGTATTTCATATTTTGTTTTTTCTATCTATTAATATGATATGATGTCATTAAATTATAATGTTAATCATCATCATATATGTGTGAAATTATTATTATATTATATTTGACTTTGAAATGATTATTATATACATATATGTTAATGTTATTTTATATTTTGTTTTTTCTATCTATTAATATGATATGATGTAATTAAATTATAATGTTAATCATCATCATATATGTGTGAAATTATTATTATATTATATTTGACTTTGAAATGATTATTATATACATATATGTTAGTGCAAATAGATTGGACATGACAATCTTTTTAATATTGAAATAAAATGTTTTACCTCACTTTTCACTTCTTTCCTTACAAAAATAATTAATGAGTATTTTAAAATGATGTAAACAAGCATATTAAAATTTGAAAAAAAAGAAAAAGAAATATTGAATTAATTAGAATGATGAAAATAAGTATATTCAATTTTTTATTGAAGAGAAAGAAAAATGAGTTTTTTTTTTTTTTTAATAATAATAATAATTTAATTTTAAGGTCATAATCAAGTCAGGAATCAAATTGGTATATGAGATTCTTTTCTTTGTGGGATAAGGGATCCCTTTTGTGTAATGATTTGACTACTATAGTCTATGGAGGTATACATACTTTACCCCCTCTGGATTTGAACTTGTGGCATCTTAGGAGGAAACATAAATTCTTAACCATTAGGACCACATGTTCTTTATCCCTCCCTTGATATTTATCAACATTTTAAGTTGTCCATGCACGTAAAGCATATATGCTTCATCACACAAATCTATCGAAATAGACATTTAAGGCGTATACCTCACCTCATTCACTAGTGAACTCAGTTGTAGATGAACAAATTAGTCAAGGGTGTAATGGTTTGGTATTGCATTGCATGTGGTTTATTGGCATTGAAAGTGAATTTTGGGTCTGTAGTTGCTCCCATCTCCCTTCTTCTAAGGCTCAATTTTGGGGACATGAGTTTGGGAGCATTCTCTTTTAACAATTTAACCAAGATTTGGGAGAGGGAGTGAATTATCCTTTTCATGGAAGAAATATGTGCAGTTCCCAATAGGCTTTTGACCTAGAGTTCCTTCTTCATCTGGTTAGAGATGACTCCAAACATAGACGGGTCAAGTGTGTTTGGTGTGATCTAATTATGATTAAACAAATTTTCATGCAATGGGAACACAGGGTTGCATAGGCACAAAACATTGTAGTCTCCTCGGATGTAACAACACGGTTTTAACCCTTATGAACTATAATGTATTATGTAATTGTGACTTAGGCTGGTGAGCTAATAAAGTTGAAAAGGGGCTAGAGTGCCTAGGAAATGTAATATTTCATATACCTTAAAAAAATACACCACTGGCTACAAGGCGGACAAGGACAAAAGAGATAGGGGATATGATTCCATGAGAGAGGGGGCTTAAGGGGCTAAGCCTTTTTATTATATTTTATTTACCCATAATTGATTTTATGGAGAAAAGGGGTTACATGAGATTCTTGGGAGGAAGGCCATGTGGTTCTTGTTTTCATGTAATTATATAAACCCTGCCTGTGGGTTGTTTGGGGGTTTCTCTTGGTTAATCATTTTTCATTTCTAGAATTCCTTATTTCACTCTAGCTGAATTTCTATGCTCTTGGGGGAAGCATGGAAACAAATGGTTGGAGGAGGAGAGCCATTGCTACATGGTTGTAATAGATTATTGATTATTCCAGGAGGGAATGGATGCCTTTATGCATGAGATTGTTGGCAGTTCGGGAAGAACTGTCCACAAATGAGAATCCTTGGAGTTTCTAGTAGGGATATTTCCTAACCAGTAGCAGTGGAGCTCCAGAGAGAAATGGAACAACATGAGGCACTGCATGGTAGAGAAAGGTTTTCGTTTTTTTGGGTTATGCAAGTTGAGGGGAAAAGAGAGATATAAATTCAAATTTGTTGTGTGGTTGGGAAACCCGAAATCCAGTTAGCCAACTGTTGTGTGTTTTAGATTTGGCCTAGGACCCGTCCTTGTGGATTCATAGCCCTAGCTCAAGGGTGACCTATTGTTGAGAGTAAAAGAACAACAATGTCTACGGTTGGGAGGAACATCCTTGGTCTCCAGCTGGTTGGTGAATTTTTACTTGTAAATATAAGTGCTCTCTGTGTTTTCTATATAATGTATATTCCACTACGTATTTAATTATCTATGAGCTATGTATTTATAATGTTCTTTTTTGCTAGTTATTTGTTGTGCATGGCACATTTTTTATTTCTTTTATGTTGTAGCATGGATCTTGATTATTGCAAGTGGGTATTTCATGCTTGATTTCAAATTAAATGTTATTAGAATTTGAGATCAGTTTAGAAGTGAGTTTTTGGAGTAGCGTGGCGAGCCTGTGAATGGTTGGGTACGTTACAGATTAGCGTTCCCAGCTTGTGGGTGGTCAGGTATGTTATAGAATGGTACCAGAGATTTTGGTTGAAACACCAGACTGGTATGGGCCAGAACGAGTTCAAATTTGAGAAATTGGTTGTCACAGATTTCAAATTGTGTGAATTGTGGGAAAAATGGAAATATTAGAGAGAAATATCCCAAAATTCATGAGAAAATTTGAGTTGAAATAATACAATATTCCTTGAGAAGTTTAATGGGTTCGATCTGCAGAGTTGCAAAGCTGAGTTTGACTTGGAAGGTTGAAAGTTCCTTTTTTTTAATGGTCGTTGTAGTGTGAGGTGCAGAGGAATCCAATATAAACCTAAATCTCAGGAGAGGTATCATATTAGGTTGCACAGGTTCAGAGCACACAACGTTAATACCTTTGGAAAGGTTAAAGGAAAATCAAGAGAGATAACATTGCAGGATTCACACAAAATCCAAAGCGTCATGCAGACATAGATCCTTGTAAAAGATCATGAAATTGTGACCGCCCCCTTTTGAATTTARGGAGCGATAACAACCATTGAATCAAAGAATCTATAGATTGTTAGCTCGAGATTCAAGTAAACAAGAACCATCAGATCAAATTGGTTGATCGTCAGTCATTGATCGAAGCTAGTAGGAGATATAAAAAGACAAAACTTAACCACTTCAGTGATTATGGGAGGTAGGGAAGAAGAATGAAATGTTGAAGTTCGAAGTCACAAAATCTCGCTAACCATCCGATCTGATAGGAGGCTCGGCTGAAATCTCAATCGTTGGTCAGGCTCATCCAACGTTTACCATTTTGGGAAGTTTAACTTCGGGAGAATCAAACCATTTTAGAATTGTTATAACCTGAAGTCCCGGAGTGCTGAAGTTCTGAATTCCCATCGACCGTTAGATCGAGGGAAGGTATTTGACAATAATGCTAACCATCAGATCTAGCAATGGTGGAAGGATAAAGTAAGAATAGGTGTTAACCGACAGTAAGCGGTCATCACTGCTTTATGACCACTTTGAAAGGTATAACTATAGGGGAAATTGAACTACTCGAGAGTCGTAGTATCTGAGAGTGTTGAAGCCCCAAAATATCACTAATTGTCAAATCAAAGGAATAATTGGGGAGCAATGTTAGTCGTTAGATCAAAAGTACAAGGATAGAGAGGTTTTGGGACTCCATAACTTCTCCACTTCAATGACTACTGGAGACTAGGAAAAGCCGTGAAGTGTCAAATCTGCGAAGTGTCAAAGCCACGAAGTGCAAAGCTACATCTACGACATTATGCAGGATGTTAGATATGGAGTGGATGAACATGGACCGTATGTTTGGTGGATGATGTGTTTGATGGCACGTGGAAGGGGTGCCATATGGGGACACATATCATATAAATTCAAGGCCTTTTGGACCCCAACATGTCCATTTCAAAGGGACATGTGACACACATACTATGGGTCCACGTCACCATAGGTGACATCAACATGCCATGTCATCTCCGAGAGTATGCCCTCTGAGGGTGTCCAACGTATCTACCAGTGAAAGTGCCAAAGACCGAAGTTGTAAATTCATGAAGACCATCGATCTAAGATCTCTTCTAGACCTTTCTCAACCGTTAGATCAAGTAGTGGAAGGATGGCATGAGCACTTCGACAGATACCACTCTAGGGAAGTGGAATGACTCAAGATTTGAAATGTCCCAGAGCACTGATGTCTCGAAATGATTAAGGATAGTCCATCCCAATGCTTGATTAATTCCTAGCCGTTGGATTAATATAGTGGAAGGATATCGTAAGAAAAGGGGTTAACCAATGATAAGTGGTCATTGTCACTTTATGACTGCTTCAACAGGTATAACTCTGGAGGAGTTGAGCAACTTGAGAATGGAAATGTCTCAAAGTTCCATAGTAACGGATTCATGAGGCTCATTAATTTAATTAAACAATGGAAGGATAGGGTAATTGATTCGATGGGTAAAAATATGGGGGAGTTGAACGACTTGAGAACTGTAATTTCCTAGAGTCTCGGAGCATTGAAGTCTCGAACTAATAAAGAACCATCGATCCCAGTGCTTGATTAAGTCGTGTTCATTGATCTCGTTGAAGCCTCCAGATGGGGTGGGACTATCCAACCAACAAGAGATTAACTCTCGACCGTTTGATTTGCTAGTGGAGTTAATAGAAGGGTTCGACGAAGTTTACTCCGGGATAAGTTGGAAGATTGAAAAGGGATAATAGTCGAAGGCCGAAGTCCATAGGACTTGGCTCCAAGTGCCAGTCTCATGATAAGGTAAAGGGTTTGATTAGAGGCGCAAAGGGCCTTGTTAAGAACAAAAAATCAATATAGCATAGAAAAACCTCAGAATAAGTACTCAACGCCTTGAAAAAGAGAGAAATTCAGATAATAAGCCTCTTCGAGGGGGCAAACTCCTTATGCCCACATAAATGTACAATTACCAGATGCTTCCAAATGAAAATGTATCCTTGGTATATATAGGAGACTAGGAGGTATAATTACAACTAATGGACTAAATCCGACATAAATAAAATAACATTACTAATGGAATATGCCTCAATTAAGGGGTAATGAGCCATTATTTAGGGCTTAACATGCCCCTCCCCTTGAAACAAGTGTTGTCCGCAATTCTTGAGTAACTCTGGATGCTTCCGTATAAAAGAATCATCTTCCCAAGTGGAATCTTCAGCCGGTATTTTCCTCCATTTAATGATATACTCTGAGATGGATCTATTCCTCAGCTGGTGAATTCTTGTGTCAGTGATGGCTTCAGAGTCCAATATGATTTTTCCTTCCTTGTCAAGTTCTGGAAATATAGTTTGAATTGGGATCTTGTGACCTATAACCTTCTTTAAGAATGAAACATGGAAAATTGGGCGTACTCATGAAGATGCAGACAACTTCAATTTGTATGCCATAGTACCAATATTTTGCAACACCTTATAAGGGCCATAGTACTTTGGTGATATTTTATTATCCTTCTTGGCTTGCTCGAGGGACATCTGTTTGTATGGTTGTAGTCTTAAAAACACCCAATCTCCTACTTCAAAACTTCTTTCATTACAATTTTGATCTGCTTGTTGTTTCATGCGATTTTGTGCCATGGTGAGGTTGTCCTTTAATATTTGGAGAACTTGTTGTTGATGCTTGATGTGATCTTCCACTGCTTCAACCTTAGGATTTTATTTTAGAGAAGAAGTGATGGATGCAGGGTGATATCCATAGAGTGCCATAAATGGTGTCATTTTTGTTGTAGTATGAAAGGAAGTGTTATATAACCATTCTGTGAAGGGTAACCATTTGACCCATTGTTTTTGTTTATCAGAGACAAAGAAACAAAGCTATCCTTCTAGACATTTGTTCACTATATCGGTTTTTCCATTAGATTGAGGATGATAGGATGAGCTATGAGCCAATTGAGTACCCAAAGAAGAAGATAATTTTTTCCAAAAATGTCCAGTGAAGATGGGATCTCTGTCACTTACAATAATCTTTGGGCTGCCATGTAGATTTTGAACTGTCTCCGTGAATGCGGTGGCAACTGTATTGGCCATGAAGGGATGAGAGAGTGTACAAAAGTGTGTGTACTTGGTTAGTCTATCAATAATCACCATGATGACACTCTTTCCTTCAAACTTTGGTAACCCTGCAATGAAATCCATGGAAACCTCCTCCTAGCATTGACTTGGGATGGATAATGGTTGTAAAAGACATGGGGTCTTAATTGTTTCCACCTTATTTTGTTGGGAAACCAAAAATTCTTCCACAAACCTTTGAAAATCAATTTTAAGTCCATCCCCCCCAAAACAAATCTTGACTGTATGGTAGGTTTTGAAAAATCCCGAGTGCCCTCCTACTAGAGAGGTGTGCAATTCCAATAGTACCTTTTGTTTTAGTTGGGATTTCTTACATAAATATAAGCGATCTTTGTACCATAGTGAATCATTTTTCCATGTAAATGTATCTGATGCACTGGAATCCTGATGCAACTTTGAATGAGAGTCCACACTTTTTCATCATTCTTCCATTCATCCTTTGCTTCTATTATCCAATCAGGTTGGATGATCGAGATAACACAGAGAAAGGCCTCAACATCTTCATCCTTTCTTGAGAGTGCATCTGCCACAACATTTTGCTTCCCTTTTTTATAGACGATTTCAAAATCATAATCCAATATCTTGATTACCCATTTTTTTTGTTCTTATGAATATAGTCTTTGTTCCAAGAAGTATTTAAGACTATCATTATTTTTTTTGACCTTGAAGTGCCTACCTATTAGGTAAGGACGCCATTTCTTCAATGCATGTAGTATTTCCATCATTTCCTTCTCATAAATGGGTTTGTGTAAGTCCTTTCCCTTGAGTGGCCGACTTTCAAA
>SNQJ01S0019986.1:12549-28183 GCA_010110895.2 Picea sitchensis
GCCTCCTAGTTGAGATGCCAAATCCACCACAAACTATCCAAAACACTTGCCCAATAAGCTCCTCAAGGCTGCTCCTCAAAAATCAATGCTGCTCCAAAACCCAAAACCTCCAAAATGCTTCCAAATGCTCCCAAATGATGAATAAGAGAAGTGTGAGGCTCTTAGAGGGGGCTGCTATGCTTTTATAACAATCTGTTAGGGTTTAGGAGGGTTAAAATTTTAAGAAAAACAAAAAAAAATACCTTTTTGGCATCCGCGGGCGTGATTGGGCAAAACCGAACCGAACCAGTCGGTTCCGTCTTAAACCGGTCGGCCGGTTCGGTTTTTCAACCGGTTCGACCCGGTCTATCATCTAACCGGTCAAACCGGCCGGTTTCGGTTTCGGTTTACCGGTTTTTAAAACTATGTATCAAAATGACTTTGCAATACATGTAAAAAACTTCGAATTAAAAAAGGCATGCCCATTATGGGCTTCTTTCTTGCTTACTTCTTGTTGGTGTTGCTCTTGGTCCACTTGCTCCATTTCCAAATCTCCTCGGTCTTGTTGAACCGTTTCTTCTTCTATTGGGATAGTAGAAGTAGATCCAATTGACAACTTTGGATGGGAGGTTGCAGATGAGCTCCTGGTTAGACTTGGGACCAATTGATACAACATTTTTCCTTGTGCCTCTAACTTCTCAATTGCTTTCCCTGTTGTGTCACTTTCTCCATTGGCTTTGCATGCTTGGATCTTTGGGCTTCCTCCAAGTTAAATAGTTTTCTATTTAGATTGAAAATGGCTATTTGAGTATCGCCTTGAATATGCTCCTGGCATCTCAATATTCGCCTCATTCAAAGAATTACAAGAGAAAATTCTAGGGTTGTGCATCTCCATGCTACCAGACGAACAATTGACCCAAATGAATGAAATACTAGAGATCCGGACTCGCCAAGAACACAACTCACCACATGCCAAAAGTTACATCATAGAAGAGTTCTCTATGGTCTGTTGAATCAAATTCCACAAGGATCTTGAAGTGTTGGATCCATAGTCGCCCCTGAGACAACCCAAGAACTAAGGATGAAATGCCAAAAAGAGAAATAACAATATCCCAGTTGCAAAATCCATCTATTCTCTGCATATGGTTGATTATGAGAGTTGAGTCCTCGATAACCAGAAGTTTTCTAATCCTTGAGTCTAGACTCTTCATTCCTTGATAAATAGCCAGCGCCTCCGCTTGATTGTTGGTGGCTTCCCTTAATCCCCACTCGAAACTTTATTCATGATTTCCTTTGGGATCAGAAATGATCCCTCTCACACCTGCCACCCATGCTAAATCAGTCCTTATTAACCCTTAAAACCAAATCCGATCTAGCAATCTAAGAATTTATGATATGCAATAGTTATATGGTGGTGGATTCAAGTAAATCAATGCCTAATCCTTGGGCAATGGAGTCAAAACACTTTGAGACTTAGAGGACTTGATGATGGATGGATATTCAACCATTAAAGATGCTTAAAACAACAGTCTTTGTTAATTATAGTGGTGCTGCAAATTCAAATTACAGCCAGCATACCAAGCTCATAAAGATGCAATAGTATCTTTGCTATATCTTGTTTCATCACATAAAATCAGATTCTGAAATATGAAGTAAAAGGCAGCTTTCTATTAGGAAAAACAACCCAGGTACATAACATAATCAGATCTGAAATTAAGGGTCCTCAAGAGGACAATAAAGTCACTTTTCAGGCCTCTTATGCCGGAAAATAAACCCTATAACAATAGCAAAATTTCCAGCAAAGAAGAGAGGAAACCAATATATGGCAATAACTTTACAATTAATAATTGCAGCCCTAAATATTTCCTCAGTGAAGCTACAACCTTGCACAAGATATCTTCAACTATAGCCCAATGGTCTAGGGATTTCTCCACAACGAAAACACACCTTGCAAATGAGGAGAGCTCATTCTTTTATACCCTTTTCTCCTCAACTAATTTTACAATAAAATATTATTTAGAAAAGTCTAGAGAGCCTTAGATCCTTCTTTTATCCAAGAAATAAAAAAAAACGATTATGAGAAGAGTCTAGAAATGTCACTTGTCCTCTTTAGCATGAATAAACTCTTGAAGATGTTTTCCTTCTTGGATAAATGGGCTCCTCTAGAACCTTCTAGGTTGAGCGCTCCCTTCTAGATAACCACTCCTTAACTACCCTCATAAAATAATAATAGACACAAGTCAAAGAGGGCGTTCTTCAAGGTAGGGAAATGCTCTTTGGGATGATAAAAGAATGCCACGTGTCTTCATTAGAGCTATGGCGTTCCTTGAAAACCTCCTTCAAGTTGGCCGCTTCAAACACAGCTAGGGCTTGCTGTAAATTTAAAATCATTATAACTCCTTCAATATTGGTACGAGTAATGATCCATCTCAACTCCAAATCTATTCAGCACCAAGAGGGATCCAAAAAACAATTGAGATGTAGATTTCTTGGTGCTTAAAAGATCTAGAGTTAAGATGAAATACATTGGTGTGCTTTCTATCTATCTTTCTATACACACACACACATAGACACACACGCTTACAGTTAATACTATGGGTTGGTTAAAAACAACCAAGATTGGTGCCAAACAAATAGTTTTAAATTCCTATTCTAATAGTTGACATGATTCCATATATATATATATATAAGGATTTGTTAATGATTATTATTTCGCTCACATTAGATTTATTATTACTATTTATTTCATTTTGTATAGTATATTCTATTGGGCTGACATCCTGAAGTTAGCATCAAGGACATGGGATGGATGTTACAATCTCTTCAATACCGGGCTATAGAATGCACCTCACTTGTCTTAGTGCAATAAAATAATAAGAGATGTCAAGTCAAAGAGGGTGTTCTTCAAGGTATGGAAATACTCCTTGGAATGATAAAAGAATGCCATGCGTCTTCATTAGAGCTATGCCGTTCCTTCAAAACCTCCTTCAAGTTGGGCACTTCAAACGTGGCTAGGGTTTGTAGCAAATTTGAAATCATCATAACTCCGTCAATATTGGTCAGATTTGTTAATTACTATAAAACCAACAATCTAAGCAAACAGATCAGATCTATATTACTTTACTGGAATTATTAACTCTTACTTGCAGCGGAAACTAGAAAAGCAATCACACAGTGCACAATTATTTTTTGCTCTTCTAAATCAGTTCATCATTCAAAATATCTCCAGAACTTACAAGAGCTCCTTGACTCGGAAAATGGCTCTCAGAAAATACAGACAGAACGACAAAACTGAAAACCAAAGAATCACCTCAACTGCTGCCCCTGAGACTGTTGTACGACCTATTGTTGTACAGATCCGTATGGATGTACGTATCTGCTGTACACTTGGCTTGCTGCTGCTGCGCAACTGTACGAACTTACATGTGCGACCTGCTGAAGCTGTACGGCCTCACACGTGCGACTTGCCCAAGATGTACGACCTGTTGTGATTAATGGCTGGTCTTCTTTGTTGAATCCTCTTGCTGAAATCTTCTCGCCAATGGCTGAAAATCAGAACTCTAATTTTCTCACTTACTCACGTGACTTGTGAATAAATGCTCTCTGTGTCTTTGTCCTTTTCCCTCTATGTCTTTTATAACTTTGACTTGAGCCAAATCCTTAATCTCAACGATCAAGATCTAGCCGTGAGATCAATGGCTCTCTTTTAATTAAATCACTAAGTGACCCAACTTAGGCACTTTATTAATTAAAAGTCACTTTAATAAAAGATGTTCACTTTATTAATTAATTAATAAAGTGAACTCTAGAAAAATCATAGGATACATTAAATGATGATTTCCACAAGTAGACACCCTTGCGGAAATACTTGTTTGAGCTACAGTCACTAACACTCCCTCTTAGCGAGGAAGGTATTCTTCACCACTCTAAGCTTGTCTCTGAAGAAGACGAACTTACCCTTCACCAAGGGCTTGGTGAAAATGTCTGCCAACTGCTCATCTGTAGGAATATATTGGAGCTTGATTGCTCCCTTCAACACCCTATCTCTGATGAATTGGTATCTGATCTTGATGTGCTTTGACCTATCGTGAAACACATAATTCTCCGAGAGTTTGATGCAACTCTAGTTATCGCAGTGGATCACTGTTAGCTCAATCTCCCTGACCAAACAATCCTGTGAGTAGCTTGCGAAGCCAGATGGCTTCATAACTAGCTAGACTGGCTGCCATGTACTCCGCCTCAGCTGAGCTCAGTGCTACTGAGATTTGCTTCTTGCTGAACCAGTAAATGACTGGTGACCCCAAACTGAAGCAACACCCAGAGGTGCTCTTCCGATTTGTATCACTGCTTGCCCAATCTAAATGTGAGTAGCCCTGCAACCTCACACCGCCTCCACCAAGGTACTACAATCCATAACCTACTGTGCCCTGCAAGTATCTGAGCACGTGCTTTGCTGCAACCCAGTGAACCTCCCTCGGCTCCACCATGAACTGGCTCAAGGTGTTAACAACAAAGCAAATGTTTGGTCAGTGTTGACCAAATACATCAACGAGGCAATTGGCTGCTGGTACTGTCTGGGGTTTGCCTACTCTGAAGCTGAAGAATCAATCTTCCTCAGGTTGGTCACCATCGAAGTGGCCATCAGTCTGCTATCCTCCATTTCGAATCTCTTCAGGATCTCAAGAGTGTACTTCCCCTGTCTGAGGAAGATCTCGCTTGATTGCTACCAAACCTCAAGTCCCAGAAAGTAATGTATTGGCCCGATATCCTTCATCTCAAATTTTGATGCCAGGTTTGACTTGCATCTTGTAATCAACCTCTCTGCACCTGTCAGAATGAGATCATCCACATACAACACCAAGATGAGGGGCTCAGATCGAACCAACAAGAAGTATAGGTTGGGATCTACCTCACTCTTGGTGAAGCCTATGCCCTGCAGATAGCTGTCGATCTTGGCATACAAGGCTCTAGGCGCCTGTTTGAGTCCACACAAAGCTTTCTTTAGCCTGCATACATGTGTCTCTCTGTCATGGACCTCAAACCCCTGTGGCTGTTCGATGTAGACCTCTTCCTCAATGACTCCGTTGAGGAAGGCGGTCTTCACATCCATTTGATGGATGCTCCATCCTATCTCAGAAGCAATAGAAAGTACTGCTCGGATAGAGGAGTATCTGGATACATGAGCAAAGGTCTCCTCGTAATATACTCCCCCTCTCTGAGAGAACCCACGAGCCACAAATTTGGCCTTTTACTTCTCCACACTCTCATCTGCTGCATGCTTTACCTTGTAAAGCCATCTAGACGTCACCACTGACTTCCCCTCTAGCCTCAACACAATCTCCTAGACATCATTCCTCATGATGGAGTTGTGCTCCTCCACTATGGCATCTCTCCATACCTGCTGGTTGGTTGCTTCCTCAAAGCTGGAGGGCTCTGAGTCTATGATGCTGGTCATCAAAGCCATATATGTTGGAAACTTCCGAGGAGGTCCGCTCTCCCGGAATGTGGTCCTGAGAAGCTCAACATGCTCCTGAGCACCCTGCAAGGTTTTCTCAAACCACCTGGGCTTCCTGATTGAAGTCAAAGGGGTTGCCTGCTCCTCCTCCTCTGGAGTTTGTCTCCCTGCATTGGAAGTCTCTGCTCTCGGCTCATCCTTTGGGCCACCTCCTGTGGTCCCTTTGCAGTTGTGGGTAGATCTTGAGATTTCCTAGATGCTAAGTTCTCCTCGAACTTGACATCTCGGCTCACCACCGTACTCTACTGATTTGTCAGGAAGACTCTGTAGGCCTTCGAATCCTCATTGTAACCCACCAAGATGCCCCTCTCTCCTGAGTGTTGTAACTTTGTCCTCTTCTCCACAGGGATGTGGATATAGACTGGAAAACCAAAAAGCTTGAGATGTCCTATCTCATATCTCTTGCCTGTGAATGCTTCCTCTGGTGTTTTATCCTCCAGTATTCGGTGCGGGCTCCTATTCTACAAATACACAACTGTGTTGCATGCCTCGGCCCACAGAAACAAAGGAAAACTCTGATCGTGGATCATGGCCTTCACTGCACTGATGATAGACCGATTCTTCCTCTCTGCAACCCCATTCTGCTGCGAGTTGTAGGCCATAGTCTTCTCCCTCTTGATCCTTGCCTCCTTGCACAAATCAATGAACTCATTGGAGGTGTACTCACCCCCATTGTCTGTCCTCAACACCTTGATCTTCCTTCTTGTCATGTTTTCCACCTGAGCTTTGAACTCTCTGAAATGACTGAATACCTCATCCTTGGTCTTCATGAAGTAGATCCAGGTCTTCCTGGAGAAGTCATCAATGAAGGTCACATAATAGGATGCCCCCTTCATTGAAACAACTGACATAGGCCCACCCACGTCAGGATATATCAGATCCAAAATGCCTTTGGATCGAGTCTCGCTGCTAGGAAATGATGCCTTGACATTCTTGCCAAGAGCACAACCCATGCACACCCCTTGATGACCCAGACTGAAGTCTGGAAGACCATTGACCATTTGCCTCAATAATGGTAGAGCTCTGTGATGGAGATGTCCCATCCTCTTGTGCCACAACTGACACAAGCTCTCACTGTTGTGCATCAACGCTTGCACATGCTGGCCCTGAAGTCTACATAGGTTCCCATCCCAGACTCTAATCCTCAAAGCAATGTCTGGACTGGCTCCCTCTTAGTGAATGAACATCTGCCCCCTCCAAAAGTTAACCTCATAACCTTTTTCCTCCATGTCTGAGATGGACAAAAGGTTCTTCTTCAGGCCAGGTACATATAGTACCTCCTGGGCATCAAAGGGTCCTCCTGACTCAAGCTGGAACTGCACCGACCCCTAACCTTCATTGCATACTTGGCATTATTGCCAAGCTCTATGTGGAGCTCTGAGTCCTCCTCTGATAAACTGCTGAACAACTCTTTAGCCTCTGTCATGTGGCGTGATGCGCCACTGTCCAAGTATCATGCATTGCTAGGAGTAGTGTTGGTAGAAAGGCAAGACACGAGTGAAAAATCACCCTGGAACTTTGATGCAAGTTCGTTCAACTGTGTCTTTGCTGCCGGTGCAACTGTCTGGGGCATCCCCTTGCCTTTCTTTTTTTTGTGGACACTGAGAAGCAAACTTATGGCAAATGTAACATTTGATCTTGCTCATGTCTCTCTTTTTCCCAGATTGCTGTCCCTCTCCCTGACTTTCACCCTTCTTGACAAAAACTTTCCCTTTGCCTTTCTTGGTTTTACTGACAAGGGCTAAGTTTTCATCTCCTCCACCTCCTCCCTGCTTGTCGGATTTGGACTCTTTACGAGTCTCCTCTTGAATGTAGTCATCCCAAGGTCTCTCCCACTTGGGAAGATTCTCCCGGGCATAGATGCCCATGATGAATGGTTCCCATGCCTTGGTGAACCCATTTAGAGCAACATTTACTAGCTTTGCATCCAATATAACCTCTCTAATAGTTGTAAGCTGGTCACGGATTTGTGTGATCCTCATAAGGTAGTTGATCACATTGTCGGAGTGGGTCATTTTGCATTCTCTGAGCTTGGCTTCAAGAATCATCTTTCGACTCATGTTATCACTTTGGAAAAGTGATACTAGGGCATCGAACATCTCCTTGGCTCTGGTTTTCTCTGGAACTTGTGGGATCAGATGATCCTTGACAGCTTCAAGGATCGTCCTTTGTGCTTTTATATCTTTCTTCTCCAGGGGTGTGTGCATTGCCGGATCTGGCTGTGTCCCCTCTGCTGGCTATGGAATGCCACTAGACATGATGTCCCACAAGTCTTGCTTCTTTAGGAGCAGTATCAATCTTGCCTTCCAAGGCAGAAAATTTGAAACCGCATCAAGTCGATCCTCAACCTTCACACTGGTGATTGACATGGCTGTCTTGAGCTTTGTCCTTCAAGCTCGCTGAAATAATCTGCACTGAATAAATTGGATCTGCTTTTCTCTCAGAGCAAGAGCTTTGATACCATGTTAATTACTCTAAAACCAACAATCTAAGCAAACAGATCAGATCTAGATTACTTTACTGGAATTATTAACTCTTACTTGCAGCGGAAACTAGAAAAGCAATCACACAATGCACAATTATTTTCTGCTCTTCTAAAGTAGTTCATCATTCAAAATATCTTCAGAACTTACAAGAGCTCCCTGACTAGGAAAATGGCTCTGAGAAAATACAAAAACAACAAAACTGAAAACCCAAGAATCACCTCAACTGCTACCCCTGAGATTGCTGTACGACTTGCTGCTATATGGATACTTACGACTGTACTGATTTGCTGTATGACCCTGTACAGATTCACACGTGCAGGCTGTTTTGTTGTACGCTCGGCTAGCTGCTACTGCGTCACTGTACATACTCACATGTGCGGCTTGCTGAAGCTATATGGCCTCACACGTGCGACCTGCCCAAGCTATATGACTTGCTGTGATTAATGGCTAGTCTTCTCTGTTGAATCCTCCTGTTGAAATCTTCTCACCAATGGCTGAAAATCATAACTCTGATTTTCTCACTTACTCACGTGACTTGTGAATAAATGCTCTCTATGTCTTTGTCCTTTTCCCTCTCTATCTTTTATAACTTTGACTTGAGCCAAATCCCTAATCTCAATGGTCAAGATATAACCGTGAGATCGATGACTCTCTTTTAATTAAATCACTAAGTGACCCAACTTAGGAACTTTATTAATTAAAAATCACTTTAATAAAAGATGTTCACTTCATTAATTAATTAATAAAGTGAATGCTAGAAAAAAACATAGGATACATTAAATGATAATTTCCATAACTAGACACCCTTGCAGAAATACCTGTCTGAGCTATAGTCACTAACAATATTTTCTATCATGACCACAAGTATGAAATGATGTAGCCACTCTACACCTATTGGCACTGATTTGGTGGAAATCTGGACAGCGTGTCAAAAGATATCTGCTCAAGATGGCGGGCACTGCTAACCAACTCCTTACAAAGTGGATCTCATGGACATATGTGCCCCTACAATGAGGATCTCAGAGAACAATGTGCTATAATGGGTGTTCCTCTCCAAAAACATGCAAGGACAAGTGTAAGTACATGCCAAGTGTAACCTCATCCCTTAGTGCGCTCTTCAAGAAGCTCATCTTCCAATAATGTACATTAAAATAACAATAAAGGGCCAAGTTAATGGAGTTCTCCTCTCCTTGGATGGGTTGATAAGGGCCGTCAACACATGATGACGCCATTTGTGGTGGGCATGAAGGTTGGATAGATGCCCTGTATGCATGATTTGAGCATTGAACGAAGGATCACGAGAAGGAGAAGGTCAAGTTGTAAAAGGATGCAATATCATTTGAGCTAGTGGTAGAATCATTGGCTCACGGAGCAGAGTAGTATCCCAGGTACAATGGACAAGATGAGAGCCATCGTGGAGTCTCTTGGAGGCCTCAAGGTGCACAAGCCAAGACTGATTGCGAGGAGTGGGAGAAGACATGTCCTTCTTGGCTGTGACTTGTTGGTTTTTCATATATCCCCTAGACAGTGAAAGGGTTCTCAAGGGGAACTGCTCGAGTCCTCTCGCTATTCTCCTTTCTTTCCAACTGACTCGAGGCTCAAGCTTCTCTGCTAAGGTTAAGGTATGATCTCCCTCATGGTATTCAAGCATACCTGACAAGAGGCTCAAGGGGAAGGCTCCAATGGAAGATAGGTCTGCTCATGATCGACCCAGGCAAGTTAAGCCAACTCCTAGCCGATATTATGTTCTGGATATAGACATGGGGTCCTCCCATAGTCGAGATACTAAATACTTCAAGCAGATTGATCTCTACTAGTAAACAAAGGCTATAGTAGCCCAGCAAGTGGAAGAGCAGAGTTCCAAGCAAAACATGGCCATAGACAAACAACTAGGGAAGGAGATAGGAGCTCAGTTCAAAGAAGTCCTGGCACTTATGGAGTTCATTGATAAGAAATGCGAAACTCTGGTCAAGTTGCTATGGGACATGGAAATCCTAGGCCAAGCTCCAGAACAAGGTGACAGTGCTCCAAGAATTGAGAAACTGATAGTCTCCACCCTAGCAATCATCCACGTCCACTTAGATTCAGACGAAGATGAATAGGTCATATGTCATTTACCTATTGTTATCCCCATTTTGTGGGATAACTAAGGAGATCATGTCTCGAGGCCCTCAGGTTGTAGATATGGAGTGTCGAGAGACCACATGACCAATAGTGTCCACTTGCATATACGGAAGCCCTCTCTATCACCACATTCTGATCCATTGTCAGTGCATCCACCACACCAGCTAGCTTCTGGAAGCCAGATGGGTCTTGCTCCATGCGGTCCAAGTCAGGTATTGTGGCAGGTAATCACCCTAATATTTAAGGCATTTAACCATGCTGTATTTGAGCTACTTTTGATTATAGAACGCCTGCTTGGACATTATGCTTTTGACCTTGTTTCACCTTGGTGAGTGTCATAGATTTCCTAGTAAGCGACCAACCTTTGGGCAAGGTTTGTGACTAGGGGTCCCTTGAGGGGTTGTCGTACCATTCCCGACCATACTTACCACTTTCCGCTCATTACATTCCCATCATACTGCCCTCTTCTAGGCCCTTTGATTTTAGTGACCCAAGAAGGGCATGTACCTCATTTCATGGGAAGAAGGGGCTGAAGGCCCAGAGGGATTGTTGTTGGCTAAAAAGATAAAAGCCTAGATATAGACCTTCCAGATGCTTCACCCAAGGATCCCCAAGAAAGCAATGAAACGCTTCTCTGTAAGAAAAGGGGGACCTACAAAAATAAATGATAATGAATGCTTTAGCGGTTAGTTGGAGGATGGGAGGTCTCATCACGAGCCGACCTATCATGATCATGAGTATTTAGCGGTATGACATTACCATCATCTGGTTACCAAGCCAGGGTAATGGCTCTCAGTTACACAACTGAGAGAAAGGGGGTCTCATCACGAGCTGACCTTCTCATTTTCGCAAGGTATTTGTGAATGACATTGTTGTTATCTGGACACCAAGCTAGGATAGTGGCCTTCAACTTGTTCCTTAAAACATGAAAGAAAGAAAGAACAACAAGAAGATGGGCTTGGAAAAAGTGCATCGCAAACGAAGGTGCCACACACCCTCTACAAAGGCACCCATAAATGAGATAATACGAGCCCTTGTATGTCATGAAGCTCATCGACCTATGAAGTCTAAACCCCTTCCACCTCATCATCCACTACATAGCCTTGAAAGGCCATCCTTGGGAACATTCCCTACTTGAGGGCTTTGGTCTACCCAATAGGACTTTTATGACACCCCTCCCATACTTAAACTTGGTCAATTGTATAGGGTTTTTGAGCATTTGTTTAATTTGATGAGGTAGTTTTGATGCACATGTTTAGGTGCCTTGCTTATTAGATGTGGTTTAAAATTGTCATGATATCTTTGACTTGATATCTTTGGAGCGCGTACCCTTTTGTTTTGCAAGACCTTGCTTGGTGGCCAGTTTTGGGAGAACAAGCCTAGCTCAGGTTTCCATGGGGCAAGAAGCCCATAGGTTGGATGCTGTAGGCCTGCACACCGGATCACAGAGACATGCCTTTGGAGGCTTACATGGCATCATGGAGGATCTTATCACATTTTTGCCTTTTACCTAGGTAAAGGTCACATTTACACCTACATTTCACTTCACTCCATCTCCTAGAAGGTGCATGGCAACTTTAACCTATAATTCCCTAAGTTTTATACCTTATTAACTCCTCAATTCTCATATTTCTACTTTTCCCAATTTGAGCACACCTAAATGGTTCAGGATATTTTAGTTAAGTCTTAAACCTTAGGTTGAGTGCGTAAGTATTGGCCTTGCCTAATAGTACTCTAATGCTCTAATTATTCATTAAGGCATTTTCCCTAAGTTTCACTTGCTAATTTGTCACTAGGGGTTATAATTTAAAGTCTATGTGGTGCACATGAGACTAAGCACTCCCCCTTTTTTGGCACATATGTTAAGGCAACACACAAGAAAGCTAGTTCGACCTAACCCCATCTTAGCCTTGTTCACATGTGTTAGATCCCTCATGCTTCATCCTTATCCTTTGGCTTGAGATTTGAGGAGGTTGTTGAGGCTTGAGTTGACTTGGGAGGTTAATTACTCATATTCCCTAGGGTTTTGAGCCTCCATCTCACCCATCCACCTCATCCACCTTATCCACTCATGCACACATCCCTGGGTGGTGTGCTCCACTATGAGGACATACTCACTCCTTGCATAACCTTGTTCACACCTTGCACACATTTGAAGTGACTAGTGATGGTTTGACTTGGTCAAAGGAGGTCCATTTGCACACTTTTTGAGGTGATGAGATGGATTTGATGAAGATCCGTTTGCACAAGAACCTAGGGCGCACTCTCTATGGAGGTCTTTTCATGGTTGACTTGGTCAAAGGTGATTAAAATTGTACAAATACTAAGGGTGCATTCTCTCTCTCTCTCTCTTCAAGGACAATTGCATGCATGGATATTTTATTGAGATGATGGTTGTTATGTGGACACAAGGCACTTCTTCCTAGGGTGCAGTTGAGGAAGGAATATTATATTGTTTAATGATTAATCAAGACAAAGTGGACACAAAGCTAGGGCGCACTTGCTTGAGGGATTATTTTATTGCTATATTCCATTCAAAGGGTCAATGAAGCTCAAAGACCAAGGGCACACTACTTCATGGAGATATTTTATATTATTTCTTGGTCAAAGGACTTCTAGAAGAAGCACTCAAGCATTACACTTGGCATTTGCACATTTATTTGGGAAGCAACCTCTTCATGGAGCTTTATGCATGGCATACTCACTCATACCTTGGAGATTCTCCCTATTTCATTGACCAAGTATTTTATTTTGTTTTGGAGGTGGTTATCTTTGTGAAAGTGCCCTCATCACGAGGCTTATTGTAATGTCCCCCACCTCTTGATGAAGAGGTCCGGGAAGACTTAGTGGTCTAGACATCCCCACTAGACCATAGTCTCAAACAACATGGGGAAAGGTCAGCGAACTCAATTGTTATATTTTGAAGTTGACTTGGGAAAAAGGGAAAAAGGATAAAAAGTAAATGAAGAATTAGAACGCTGGAGGTTGAGTAGGAGTTGAACCTAGGGGTTAAACTAACTCAATAGGGAAATATAATGGAAGTATAAAGGAAAGGCTAGGGCGCACCTTTCACTTATCTTGGATATTTGGTATTTGCTTGTTGAGCTCTTGAGCACATAGTTTTGAGGGTTTTGAGATTACAAACCCTAGAGAACAACTTAGTGGTGAAAGATTCCACTCACCTTGTTCCAAGCTTGGTCTCGGGGATGAAATACTCCACCCACACCATTCTACACTCATCACAGGTTCCATCATCGATCTAGGAGGGCAGTAGGGCCGTACAATTCAGGGTTTTCCAGCAGGGGCACACCATTGCATAAGGAGAAGTTCGATCCAGCATTGTGAGAGAGCCTTGAGACATTCTAGCACTTGGGTTTTGCTTGCAGGACCTTGCTCATCAGTTTGGAGGTGTTTTGGAGGAGTTACTTCAGCCAGATTATTAGCTACAGATTTGGGACGGCTTTGAGAGAAGGGGGACGTATTGGTGATTCAAATATTCTCAGATCTAGGGGGTTATACCTCAGATCTGATTGTGAGACTTCTCTAGGTGACTTGTGGCAACCCGATCTATCATCCTAGAGAGTTTCAGGAGTTTTGGAGGCTTCCTTCATCCATGCCGAATTATTGGTACTTCAGGGTTTCAGGAGGGCGCAGTCTTGATTAGGGTTTCAACAGTTTGGAGGAGAAAGGCTCAACATTTGGGCCTCATACTTCAGGGAGGGATTTCCCTTGCCATGATCTATCTTTTGGTGGAGTTTCGCATCACTTGGAGGTCTTCTTCAACTAGGCCGAAACCTTGGCCTTCTCATCCATCCAACAAGACGTGCCAACAACTAGGGGGGTTGGACGTAACCCTAGCTATTTTGTATTTGGTCTTTCATCTCATATTCAACCTTTGGAGGCTTGTTGGGTATTGTCGGGAGCATTTTGTAGCAGCTCATATCTTTTATCTTGGAGCTATCTGGTGTTATTCCAGATCTGCTTCTATATTGTATCAAGTTCTTGCTCTTCTTAATACAAAGGTCAGATCTGTGCTTTGGAGTTCCATATCTGGTGTATTGATTATATCTTGCACAGTATTGAGTATATCTTCATGAATTGTGCTAACTAACTAAAAATAACCCCAAGGCCGAAATCTAAGAGGCCAACCTGCATACACAAACAAACACACAGTTGATTCAGTGGTTAGCTAGTGTTCCCAAGCGAAAAAATTGGCTTGGGAACATTACAGTGGTATCAGAGCTCTGATCCTCCCATCCTGTGAGGATTAGCGCATGCAGAAGTTCAGTGGTATCTATATGGGCCGAAGGAAGAAACAAACAAGTGAAACAGAAGCCAAGATTGAGGGTTCAGGTGATGACGTTGAGCCACAGGGCTTAGCATTCTTGGCACAAGAGTTCCACAAGTCCATAAACCAGACAGAAAGTAAATTGGTCACCTACATACAAGAAAACCAGGAAACACACCGTAGGGACCAGGCCGTGATAACTGAGACCTTGAGGAAGGTAGATGAAAAACAAACAAAGATAGCAACAATGTTGATGGACATGAGTCACAAAGGGAAAGGTCCAGAGGCATATGACAACAGGGAAACGAGTGGATCTCATGGAGGGAACAGGTATCATTCAGAGCATATTCCCTATCATCATTCTGAGGGGAGCACTACATGGACAGATAGGTATCATGACTACTCCTAGACCGTACTTGCCCACGTTCACAGATGAACCTACACAGTATGAACCCATGGATGACTTTGTTGAGCAGATGGCGCAATGTACCAGGGAGTACAACGATTTGAGTATGAAAATTCAAAGGCATATGACCCTAGATCAGTACTGTCAACTCAAATTCAGAAACAAACCTAGGCCGAACCACAGGAGCAGCTATGAGTTTGAGCGCAGGGCTGGGAAGATGGAGATTCCCTACTTTGATGGATCGACCAAGATGTCTGCACAGGCGTGGGTACATAGACTAGACACTTATCTGCAACTTAACCCTATGAGGGAGATGGAGGCCATCAAGTTTGCCACCATGTATTTGGATGGCAAGGCTCATGATTGGTGGTATCATGGATTGACCACACTGGGCCACAATCAGATAGTGGCATACACAGAGTTCACTCAGAGACTCATTTACAGGTTTGACCAGGGGGATCCTGAGTTACATTTTCGAGAGCTCACACAACTTAGACAGACAGGAGCACCAGAGGTGTACATTGAGGAATTCTAGAGGCTAGCAGTCATGGTGCAGGATGTGTCATAGACCAGACTCATGATGCTCTTCACTAAGGGGTTGATGGAACCCGTGAAGGGTTGGGTAAAGGCTTTTAAGCCTACCAACCTACAGGATGCTATCTGGAGGACGAGAGACCTAGGACCAACTGCAAAGCCGAAATTTGTGCCTAGACTGTTAATGTTTATGCCATTATTATAGTTCTTTGCATTTCAATAGATAAGAGCAACATAAGAACAAGATCACTGAGAAATACACATTCACAAGAGACACAACATTTATCCTGGGAAACCCTCTA
>SNQJ01S0019986.1:28193-56213 GCA_010110895.2 Picea sitchensis
ATCACCACGCCTTACAGACACCCAAAGAAGTATAAGGATGAAATAGAAAAGGCAATCAAGGAGCTCTTGGACATGGGGCACATCAGACCAAGTTCTAGCCCTTTTGCATCTTCAGTGGTGTTGGTCAAAAAGGACGGAACCATACGCATGTGCATTGGCTTCAGAGCACTAAACAAGAAGACAATCAAAAACAGGTATCCAATTCCAAGGATTGATGAGCTATTGGACGAGCTCCATGGGGCTGTTTATTTCATTAAGATTGACCTGCGCTCTGGTTACCATCAAATCAAAATGAGGGAGGAGGACATCCCAAAAACTGCTTTCAGGTGTCATTATGGCCACTATGAGTTCTTGGTGATGCCTTTTGGGCTAACCAATGCCCCAGCCACGTTCCAGTCATGTATGAACCATGCCTTCAATAAACAGTAGAGGAAGCATCTCCTTGTATTCTTTGATGACTTACTGATCTATAGCAAGACGTGGGAGGAACATCTTTGGCATGTGGACCAGATATTGACTATCATGGGGGATCAATCACTGTATGCCAAGGAATCCAAATGTGAATTTGGAATGACAGAGGTCCTCTACTTGGGACATATTATTGGGGTGAAAGGAGTACAGGTGCATCAGGAGAAGATTCAAGCCATAATGGAGTAGCCTACACCTAAAACCCTTACAGAGTTGAGGGGATTCCTAGGCATTTGCACTTATTACAGGAAGTTTGTCAAAGGGTTCTCACAACTTTGTGCACCTCTGACCGATTTGACCAAGAAGGGAGCTTTCAAATGGAGTGAGGAAGCCCAATTTACATTTGACAAGATGAAAAAGGTGATGAGCACATGCCCAGTTTTGGCCTTACCAGATTTCGGCCAACCTTTCACTCTGGAGTGTGATGCCTCAGGAGAAGGCATTGGAGCCGTATTGATGCAGAATAGGCACCATCTTGCCTATGAGAGCTGAAAACACAGGGGACCTGAGTTACTTTACACCATCTATGACAAAGAGATACTGGCCATCATGCATGCCTTGGCCAAATTCAGGCAATACTTGGTCGGTGTTAGATTTGTGGTGAAATCGGACCACAAGAGCCTTAAGTACTTCTTGGAGCAGAAGGACTTAAATGAAAGGCAACAGAAATGGGTCAGCAAGATACAGGCCTATGACTTTGACATTGAATTCGTCAAAGGGAAAAACAATGTGGTGGCAGATGCATTATCTAGGAGGCCATCAATCTATGCCATGACAGATGTATCAGTTGATTGGAAGGACCTCCTTGGGATAGAATACTCAAAAAATCAATTTGATTGTCAGGTGATGAATGGGTAAATATAGGATGATAACTTCAGGGTCATCAATGGCATCATCTATTACAAGGGGCGAATCTTTCTGGTTCCTGAATCGGCCTTCAAGGCCAAGATATTACATACATGTCATGACTCACCGGTGGCAGGGCACCAAGGGATTGGCAAGACATACAGGCAAGTAAGGGAGAGGTTCTCATGGAAGGGTCTCAAAGAGGATGTGATGAATCATGTCAAGGAATGCACTACTTGCTAGGAGAATAAGGACGCGCACACTCACCCAACAGGACTACTGCAACCCTTACCCATCCCAGAGCACAAATGGGAGAGCATCTCCATGGACTTCATCACAGGGTTGCCAAGGGTGCAAGGAAAGGACTGTATTTTCGTAGTGGTGGACAGATTGACGAAATTTGCACACTTCTTCTCCATTGCTACAGACTTCAGTGCACCACAGGTGGCCGAGTTGTTTTTTAGAGAGGTCTTCAGACTACATGGGCAACCCAAAACCATTGTTAGTGATAGGGACAACCGATTTATGAGTACGTTTTGGCAAGATTTATTCAGGTTGGTTGGTACGACTTTGACCCCTAGCACTAGCTATCATCCTTAGACGGACGGGCAGACCGAAATAGTCAATAAATGGGTAGAAGGCTATCTCAGGAACTATGTAGCAGGGCAATAGAAGGCATGGGTCAGGTGGCTACACTTGGGGGAATACTGTTACAACACCACCCATCACATGTCCATAGGCATGACCCCATTCAGGGCATTGTACTGTTATGACCCACTCTCTTTTGTAGAGATTGCTTTTGGTGACAACAAAGCTCCCATGGTACAGGATTGGGTACAACAGAGTCGGGACATCCTCAGGGAGTTGAAGGATCATTTACAGAAGGCACAGAATCAACAGAAGGTCCAAGCAGATAAACACAGGGTAGAGCATACCTTTGAGGTTGGTGACTTAGTCTACCTAAGGCTCCAACCGTACCGACAGGCTTCTATAAAAAGAAGTGGAGCAGAAAAGCTCCAACCCCGTTTCTTTGGGCCCTATAGGATCAACAGGAAGGTAGGGGCCGTAGCTTATGAGCTGGAGCTCCCACAGGGTAGCAGGATACACAATGTTTTCCATGTGTCCTACCTGAAGAGGGCCATCGGCCAACACATCACCCCACTGGAGGTGCTGACACCTCTAGATGAAGAGGGGCAACTGGTTCTAGTACCGGAGGAGATATTGGAGGTTCAGGAGAAGAAGCTCCGGAAGAGAAGCATCAAAGAATACTTGATCAAATGGAAGGATTTGCCCATTGAGGATGCCATGTGGGAGAGTGAACATGTGGTACGGGAAACAGGTTTGGAATTGCTTGTGGACAAGCAATTTCTAGCAGGGAAGACTGTAATGTCCCCCACCTCTTGATGAAGAGGTCCGAGAAGACTTAGTGGTCTAGACATCCCCACTAGACCATAGTCTCATACAACATGGGGAAAGGTCAGCTAACTCAATTGTTATATTGTGAAGTTGACTTGGGAAAAATGGAAAAAGGATAAAAAGTAACTCAATGAAGAATTAGAATGCTGGAGGTTGAGTAGGAGTTGAACCCAGGGGTTAAACTAACTCAACAGGGAAATAGAATGGAAGTATAAAGGAAAGGCTAGGGCACACCTTTCACTTATCTTGGATATTTGGTATTTGCTTATTGAGCTCTTGAGCACACAATTTTGAGTGTTTTGAGATTACAAACCCTAGAGAACAACTCAATGGTGAAAGATTCCACTCACCTTGTTCCAAGCTTGGTCTTAGGGATGAAATACTCCACCCACACCATTCTACACTCATCACAGGTTCCATCATCGATCTAGGAGGGCGGCAGGGCCGTACCATTCAGGGTTTTCCAGCAGGGGCGCACCATTGCATAAGGCGAAGTTCGATCCAACATTGTGAGAGAGCCTTGAGACATTCTAGCACTTGGGTTTTGCTTGCAGGACCTTTCTCATCAGTTTGGAGGTATTTTGGAGGAGTTACTTCGGCCAGATTATTAGCTACAGATTTGGGACGACTTTGAGAGAAGGGGGACGTATTGGTGATTAAGATATTCTCAGATCTAGGGGGTTATACCTCATATCTGATTGTGAGACTTCTCTAGGTGACTTGTGGCAACCCGATCTATCATCCTATAGAGTTTCAGGAGTTTTGGAGGCTTCCTTCATCCAGGCCGAATTCTTGGCACTTCAGGGTTTCAGGAGGGCGCAGTCTTGATTAGGGTTTCAGTAGGTTGGAGGAGAAAGACTCAACATTTGGGCTTCATACTTCAGGGAGGGATTTCCCTTGCCCTGATCTATCTTTTGGTGGAGTTTGGCATCACTTGGAGGTCTTCTTTAGCTGGGCCGAAACCTTGGCCTTCTCATCCATCCAACAAGACGCGCCAACAGCTAGGGGGGTTGGACGTAACCCTAGCTCTTTTGTATTTGGTCCTTCATCTCATATTCAGCCTTTGGAGGCTTGTGGGGTATTGTCGGGAGCATTTTGTAGCAGCTCATATCTTTTATCTTGGAGCCATCTGATGTTATTCCAGATCTGTTTCTATATTGTATCAGGTTCTTGCTCTTCTTAATAAAAAGGCTAGATTTGTGCTTTGGAGTTCCATATCTCGTGTATTGATTATATCTTGCATAATATTGAGTATATCTTCATGAATTGTGCTGAATAATTGAAAATAACCCTAAGGCCGAAATCTAAGAGGCCAACCTGCATACACAAACAAACACACAGTTAATTCAGTGGTTAGCTAGTGTTCCCAAGCGAAAAAATTGGCTTGGGAACATTACACTTGTACACTTGGCATCCATGCACACATCTAGGAGAGCACCCTACCTCATTGACTAAGCAATTTCTATTATTTTATTGAGATAGTTATTTCTTGGAGAGCGCCTTGCATATCGATGAGACAGGTGGCTCTATGCATGCACCTTGCATGAGCTAGAAAGTTGAGAAAAATGACAGGTGGCACTACACTCATCTAGAAAATTGTATTTAAGTGTTTTCTATGGGCCTTTTTAGCTAATTTGCCCACTTAGTTTGTTATTGTGAATATTTTTGGTATTTTCCTTGGAGAACCTCATAAGGAAAATAATATTTTATTGTAGATGAGAGTTGAGCTAAAACCTAAACAAGGGTTTGCTCTCTCCATTTGTAGTTGGGAATTTTTGAATGAAAGAACTTGTGAGCTAGCTAGCTCCAAGCATTGGAATATTAGTTGTCTTTATTTTGTCCAAGTAATGGATTTATATTAGTACAATTTCTTTATGTGTTGATGTTTGTTCTAGGTGCTATATTGGAGGTTTTATTTGCAGGCGTATGGATGACAAAGACAAAGCAAGGGCCAAAGAAAGGTGCATCTATCTTATTGGAACGAGCTAGGGTAATGGTTTCCTCCCTCTTATCTCCCTTTTGAGTCATTTACCTTCAAGATGAAACATTATGCATTATGCATTTGTAGATAATCTTTGGTAGGGGCCACCTTTAAAGTTTATCTTAAGTAGTGTTGATGTTTTTGTAGCAGCGGGAGGTATTTCCTCCTGGACAACTTTTCTTAAAGAGGAAGATTCCATAGGGACAAGATGACAAGATGACATAGCCTAGCCCCTGCATGCCAAATGTTTTTCCTAGGAGAGGCAAAACGTCACTCCTAGAGGCATGATGTCACCTAGGGGGGTTAGGGCTTGGTGGTGAGGTGCCACTCATTGACACATGGACGTTTTGAGCAGAAGAGGGTCTTCACCATGATGAGATTGTCTAGATACTTGACATGTGGCCTTTGGAGGCCTACCCATGCTTCTCCAACACCAACGAGTTCTTCAAAGTGGCAAAACGTCCCCTAAAGGGGAGACGTCCATGTAAAATTAGGGTTTATTTGTGCAAAAGTGAAATTTTAGATGAATTGTTTAATATTACTTTGTTAAAGGGGGCAGGATTAGGGTTATTGACCCCTAGTTTTGTGGTTTACCCCTTAATTTATGGACAAGTCACCTTGGTGACATTTTTTTATAAATAAGAGATCATAAGATCTCATTTTAACATAACTCTCCCTCTTGTGAGAGGCTATTGGTCTGAAATTTTCACTACACTTGGCTCTATTTGTCTCTTGTGCACTTTTTTATGGCTATCTTGATGAATGGTTGATGGAGGAGTGAGGTGCTAGCCTTGGATGAATGCTTTCTAGCTTTTATGGTGGATTATCTTAGCATCTTTCTTGATTTTGGTATGGTTTTTTGCTCTTATGCTATCATTCTTTTCAAGTCAAGGATTGTTGTGCTAGGAGCTAGGTGGGAAGTATAAGGGCATACACCCCCACCATAGTCTTCATCATTTTATGCTTCATGTTATTGGTTAAACAAGGGTTTGCTAAGAGAAGTATAAGGGCATACACCCTCTTAGCTTAAACCCTAGCTAGAGAAACTTGCCTTGGGAAGTAAAAGGGCTTACACCTCCAAGGAGGTAGCTTCTCTAGCTCTTTCTTATTTGACTCCATTAACCCAATAGTAAAGGCACTAGTCATATATTTTTTTGCATTGGAGATATAAAATCGTTGCCTTGGGAAACGTGAATTTTTATCTTTTGAAAGGTCTCTTGCTTGAAGTTGGTTTGTCTCATTGAGAGGAGTCTTCCCCTACTAGGGCGTCCCCTTTCTCCCACTACTTTACTTGCTGTTACAAACCCTAACCTACAGCCATTAGGGCTGATCTAACCTAGATAAACTACTAACCATAACTCCTAAACTAACTCTAGACTAGCTCCTAAATTTTGCTCATTTACTTTACTAATTATGGCGCATCTTTTGGGGTAATTGTTGGCATGTTTTGATGGTGTAATTTGCTGATAAAATTGAATGAATACTACAGCCATAAGGCCGCAATTTTCTGCAGAAAATACATGTTATAACAACTTGCTTTATTCAGCCTTAAAGTGCCATTTTTCAGTCATAGTTGATTGCCATACTCATTGATAATATTGTTGATTGATCTCATGCTTTACATGCTGATTTGAATGTCTTACTTGTTGATATAAACTGTCATCTACTGCTGCAAATTAGGGATAGCAAGCTCAACTTGCTGATCCATACTAACATATATCATTGCAAGTTGGATTTGCTTGTGTCTCGAGCAAGTACAATCATCCAGAGAAGTACTATACCTTTGGGGCAACAATCGCTTGACTTACAGGCATCTCTTCCCACTTTTCACTCAATTTAGACTTGACCTCTAGGGGTTTCACTTCCATTTCTCTCCATCTACATCTCACCATTTCTCTCCATCTCCATCTCAATACCCCTTGGGTCACCGAGATCGCCTCCCTAGAGTGACCTAGTCACCCTTGAAGTGCGGGACCTACATCGAGGTAACATTGGGTGTAGGATTCCCAAGTTGTAGTACTTTCTTTGTGGTTGGGTTGGGCTTTGCCCAACCTACGACTTGCGCTATAACAAAGTTGATCTAGTTGTTTCTAGCTTGTCTCTTGCTCTTTCAACTAGACTTTTAGCAACTTGTTTTGCAGCATTCATTAGCATTTTTATTGCTGATATATATTGTCACTAACTGCTGCAATTTGGGACAGCAAGCTTAACTTGCTTGTCCATCATATACTTGGGCTTGTATCGTTGTTTTCCTTGTGTCTCGGGCAGGTACAATCAACATTTGCAACTTTCTTGACAACCTTTGGCTACCATCAAGACCTTACTCAAGCCCTTCTCCACACATAGAAACCTGACCTATAGGGGCATCCAGTCATACATCACACTTTCCATCTCTTTTCCCCTAGGGTCACCGGGATTCCCCCCTTGAGGTGACCACTTCACCTCTAAAGTGATGGGAACACCTGCCTAAGGTGACAGTGGGTAGGTGCTCTCTTAGTTGTCGCCATTTTGGTGGTTGGGTAGGGCTTTTCCCAACCTACAACTTGTGCAATAACAGGGGCCACTTTATCAGAGATGGTATAGAAAGGAGCAGTGGTTCTTCAATACATTCCTACAGATCAGCAGGTTGCAGATATCCTGACTAACCCCCTGACAAAGGGGAAGTTTGAGATGTTCAGGGAGAGACTTGGTGTGGTGGAGAACACTTTCCTGCTAAGAGGGGTTGTTAGTTTACATGTGTAGCTCGGGTAGTGTTCCAGCTACAACATGCTCTTCAACAGTCTGTATAGCAGAGTTTTATTGAGCGTACAATGCCTTCCTTCAGCAGTGCATACACTAGTGTTGAGGATGTACTAGGATTTATGAAGGAGAGATAGATAGGAGGCACATGCATGCCATAAGAATGTGTGCGACATCTTTAGTCCTCTTCCAGTTTTAAATGCTTTTCTAATTTCAACAATTCAGTTCTAAATTTGTGTTTTTCTTTATTTAGTTTTGCATGCACAAAGGTAGAGGGTGCAGTTCCCTAAGTTAGTAGGGGTGCTCTTGCATGATGATTTTCTAGATGAGTGAAGGGTGCAGATCACTAAGAAGGTGCGCCTTATTTTTGGCACAGTTATCCATGCAAACAAGTTCACTAGGGTTAGGACTCAGGAGTTCTCACTGCCAGTAGAGGTGCTGTTGTGCATGTGTCTGGATTCATTGGTGCTCTCTTCTTCCTAGTCTATAGAGGAGAAGCAGGGCACACTATTTTGTGGTTCGAGAGTTTGAGTTTTGAGCTGTAGTGTCGACTTTCTGTTTTCAGAATCAATAGAAAATCAGTGATGCTGTTTTGAGTGTGGAGATTAGTGTGTTTGTTGTTTTATTTATCAGCAGTGTTTGTTTGTAGGTTAAAGACTCTTTAGCAGAAATTTTGATTATTGTTTTCAGCTTTAATGATCTATAGTTTTAGGTTAGATTTTGGAGTACAGAATCTGCTCACCATGGCTTGATTTTTGACATGGTGTGCTAACCAAGCGTGTATTTGAGTATAATGTATCCTCATCCTCAACAATCTATTAAGCATCTTCGATACCTGCATCCCACTATACTCAGGGGTGCTCCTCCAACTGTGGTGAAGACGACTATGTGCATAAATAAGTTTCTACACTCCTCTAGAGGTAAGTCTTCTCTTCTTAACAGAGTGGATGACACTATAGGTGGATTGATTCCTTTCAGCAACTAAGGAATTAGAAACCTGGGATAACAACCTTATAACAATCTGTCGGATCTTTGGCGCTTTGCCCACATACATTCTCCACCATCTCATGGCATTCTTCTGTAAATAAAACTTCTTATCCTCCTTTGCAACATGAGTGAAAGTGGGGCTATTGAGTGTAGCCAAATTAATAAATTGTTCTTGAATCTTAATTGTTTCTTCAAGACTCTACATCTTGGTTATGGCATCAACAAACCCTTGTTTCACCTCTTCATCATTTATAGGTTGTACTCTGCTTGGTCTCTCTGTGTACTATGCTTTGGATTATGAATAGAGTTGTTCAACTTGTTCATTCTCTTCTGTATCAACTTTTGAAGTCCATTGAAAAAATCCAAAGAGGGGTCTCTCTAACTAATGATGAAATTTGTTGTTCCCACATACATTGACTCATACATTTTCCCACATACATTGACTCATAATTGACTCATACATTTTCCCAAGACCAGGGGAATCTGAATGGTCATACTTGATCACATCCACTATTGGAGATGTGAAGGAGACAATGTATCTGCATTTAGCCCACCAATCATCATTGAATATCATTTGATTTATTTTCCCACATTGCACTATTTTGAATTGCCCCCATGAAGACCACTCAACACTAACGACAATAGCTCGTCATGCCACATGTACCTGAATTATATGCTCACGAAGAATGAAATAGGTGGCATATCTTATATTTGCAGGTTTTGAGAACTGTGTATTTTCATGCGCCCTATAAATAGCTACAGAGGAATGTGTTGAAAAATCTCACTATCCCAAGCACCTAGATAACATTGTGTATTTCCTTGCTGATAAATAAATTACAGCACACAAAATAAAATATACTGGCTGGAAATAAAAATAGCAGAAACAAAACTGGAAACCAAACTTCACACATACACACAGAAATTCTGCTCTTCAAATAAGCTTTTCATTAATAATGACTCCAAGCTTACAAGGGCTCCCTTATTGGGAAAATGACCCACTGAAAAAAAATACAAATTATAGCAAACCTGACAACTCTGACTCTAAAGAAACCCTCTCATGTCGTGTCCTTGGATGGCCTTGTACGATCTGTATGTGCCCAGTCCAACTTGTACAATGCATAGCGGCGTACGTGCGTGCCTTGGACCACCGGTCCGGTGCGCATGTATGCGTCATGAGCTACTTGCTCTGCATGTATGTACGTGCCCCAAACTACTGTCCGATGTGTACAATTCAACCCACCTCCAAAACAAACTTTGCCGTTGTACGACTGCTGCTTTGCTTGACTTGCAGCTATTGCTGGCCTACCTAGAAATCTGTCCTTCGATTTCAGGCTGCTGGGTTTTCTCCTCTTGCTGCACCTCTACACTTTTCCTCCTTTGGACTTTATCTCTAGATGAAAGTCCTTCTTCACCCTTGTTGAGATCCCCTTGAGCCACAATTCTTCGTGACTCAAGCACTTGAACAAAAGTCCTTCTTTGCTCTTCTGTCCTTGATCTACTTTCTTCTTCACCTAGCCTTGCTTTAATAATCTTGAGTTATGACTGAATCAAACATAACCCTATCTCTAAAGTGATTAACGGTTGAGATTAGATCTCACCTCACTTGAGATCAATGGCTAGGATTCATTTAATTCACTAATGCTAATCACCTTAGCATTTCATTAAATTAAACTCACTTTAAATAATAAAATCACTTTACTTTAATAATTCCTTTAGTTAAAGTAAATTAGTAAGGTAGAAGGCTTTGGACGAGTTCCACATGTCTAGACACTTAGACCTGTGCAGAAGTACTTGTCCGATGCTACAAACATCAACACTCCCTCTTAGCGAGGAAGGTACTTCTGGAAGAGCCACCTGGAACTGGTTGTCGCTACGATCCTTGCACAATGTCCCACACATCATCCTGCACTAAGGCATCCCACCAAACATGTTGGTCTATCGCTTCTTGAACATTGGAAGACTCGGAATCAATGATGCTACTCATTAGCGCCATAAAGTTCGAAAACTTCTTCGAAGATCTGCTCTCCTTGACTGTGCTCCTAGGAGGCTCAACATCTGTCAATGTGTGCGTGAACCACCCGGGTCTCCTGATAGAGTTGGAAGGGCTAACTCCTCCCCACCTGAAGGTTGACTCCCTAAACTGGAAGTCTTTGGAAGTTGTTCTCCCTTCAGAGCCTCCTGCTCCTCGTCCTTTGTCATTGACCTCGGTCCACACACATCTGAATGTAGAAGCTCCAATATCCCCTTGGACCTACTCTCGCTGCTTGGAAAAGCAGCCTTGGCATTCTTGCCAGGTGCACACCCTCTGCACATGCCTGCTACTCAATACTGAAATTTGGAAGACCAGTGACAATCTCCCTCAGAATCGACAACGCCCTATAGTGCAGGTGTCCCATCCACCTGTGCCATAACTCACACAGGTTGTCACTGTCATGTACCAAGACCTGAATAGGCTTGCCTTGCAACCTGTATAAATTTCCCTTGCTAACTGCAATGCTCAGTACTATGTCTGGGCTAGCTCCCTTTGGACGTATGAGTACTTGCCCTTTCTTGAAGATGACGACAAAACCCCTGTTTTCCATAGCTGAGACTCGGAGCAAATTCTTCTTCAGTCCTAGTACATAAAGCACATCCCAGGATTCAAACGAACTATGATACTACCTGACTCAAGCTCGAACAAAATTGTTTCCTCTCCCTTCATTGCATACTTGGCATCCTCACCAAGCTCCACATGGATCCTTGAGTCCTTCTCTGTCAGATTGCTGAATAGCTCCTGTGCTTTTTTCATTCTTGAAAAAATTGTTCTTGGTCCTTCAAGCACTCACAAGAATTTCACTGCTAGTTTATAGATATGCAAAGATCTCCTTGCAAATTTGACAGATTTGATGCAAACTACTGTGGATTTGTGTTTGGTCCTTTAAACACCCACTTCTACAAATCAGATCTAATAGATCTGCAAATTTTCTGCCCACTAATAAAAGAAATAGAAAAATACAACCAACATCTGCATCCTAACGCCCTTGCCCCTGCTGTACGGCCTGTATCGACGACTTGTACGAAATGTACCCACCTTGTACGACCTATACAATGCGTATGTATGCGCCCCCGACTATCTTTCAGATGCATATGTACGTGCCCCGAACACATAGATAAATTACTACCTTGTGTATTTCCTTGCCAATAAATAAATTACAACACATAGAATAAAATATATTGGCTGGAAATAAAAACGGCGGAAGCAAAACTGGAAACCAAACTTCACACATGCACACAGAAATCCTGCCCTTCAAATCAACTTTTCATTAATAATGACTCCAAGCTTACAAGGGCTCCCTTATTGGGAAAATAGCCTATTGAGGAAAAATACAAATTACAACAAACTTGGCAACTCTGGCCCTACGGAAACCCTCTCCTGCACCATCCCTCGACGACCCTGTATGATATGTATTTGCAGTCCAGCCTGTACAACGTGTACGTAAGCACCCTGGACCACATGTCTGACTCATATGTACGCACACTGTGTTGATGTTTTTGGTAGCTGTGGGAGGTATTCACCTCCAAGAGACCTCCTACAGATTGATATCCTGAGAAGAGAAAACCCCTCTCTAGCAATGAGAGACAAGGGCATAAGTCGGCCCTATTATGAAAGTAATTTATATGTAACTTATACAAGTCAGCCCTATTATGTAAAGAAGAATTAATATGCAAGTTGCACAAGTCGACTCTATTGTGAAAGTGAAAAGGTGTGTCCCTTCGCTGTAATGAACTAATATAAAAACGTGTGAGTCATTCTCATTTGAAACACAACAACTTGCCCTTCTAACACATTTGAGGTAGTTGCAGGAATACTAGTGTGAGGTAACATAATTTGGCCTGCTCCGAGGCATTTCTGTAACAACATCTATCTTTGTATTTGGGTGAATTTCTCTTGGATATCTTTCTGTAGCAAGTCTCCTGCTCTACTTGGGGGTGACACTTGAGGATGCCTATGGTTGGGTGGTAATGAAAGATTCTTACTTATGGTTAAACGAGCAGACCCATTTTTTGTGTTATCTGTGCTTGGTTATTCTTTTTGAGGTCCTAATTATTTACTGTAGTTAGTCTAGCAATAAAATTTCAACATGGTATCAGAGCAGGTCCTGAAGAATACCATCTGCACAAATAGTTAAGAGTTATTGCAGGTACAGGAGAAAGGGGCTGAGCCTCCTTTTAGCAGCCCTGTGATAAAATTAAAGGCTGGCCGCAGGCCTATTGACTTGGCCGAGCCCTTGTTTAGAGTTCTAAAAGCTGACCGCAGGGTAGAAGAAGCCCTTCTAGGGATGCCACTATAAGGAGCCATGTAGAAGGCTAGCCGCAGGCACTAGGAGACTAACCAACCCTAGCCACAGACCTATCTATGACCCCAACAACTGAGGAGAAAATTGTAGGCCAAATTTCTGAGATAATATTGCAGAATTTGGTGAATTCCAAAGACTGTATTATGAAGCATCTTCAAGCAAGTTCTGAGGCAGCTTGAAGCAGAGTTTGAAGAGGTATTGAAGGCCGAATCTAGGCCCGATTCTGAAGTGATTGATGCCGATTTTAGGCCTGGTCTAAGGTGAAGTTCAGACCTGTCCCAAGACAGATTTTTACAGTAGGACAAGGCTGAATTTTATGATGTCCTGAGCTTGTACTAGGAGGAGTCACAGGTCTGTTGAGTGGTGAATTTGAGGCAGGTGTTGCAGCATGTTTAAGGAGTCCTTTTTTGTATGCGAGTCAAAGGCTGCACCAGTTGACAAATTCCTAAGGATAATGCTACAATTTCAAGAGGTATGCACTTGTATATATTATTTGTATCATTGTCATGAGGGTACTTGCAGGAGGAGGGAACCTTTGCTGCAATCGTGCATCCAGAGGGATCTCAGTGCATTCAGAGGAATAACACACTGGAAGTGAAGACTCCATGTTTGATTGTTTTAATTATCATGCCTCTAACCTACATTTCTAAGTTTGCTACATTACAAGTAAGTGTTGTAGTTGTGACAACAATCCTTAAATTGCTTTGATTCTAGAGATGTACTCGTTATTCTCCCCTCTAGGAGATATTCTTGTCTCGTTACTTGTTCCTGGCAGGTTATCTTCCATGGAGGTTGCCATGGAGATGATGTTTCTTTTCCTTTGTTTTCTTGTTCCTGGCAGGTTATCTTCCATGGAGGTTTCCATGCAGATCATGTTTCTTTTCTTTTTTTTTCTTGTTCTTGGCATGTTATCTTCCATGGAGGTTGCCATGGAGATGATGTTTCTTTTCCTTTGTTTTCTTGTTCCTGGAAGGTTATCTTCCATGGAGGTTTCCATGGAGATGATGTTTCTTTTCTTTTGTTTTCTTGTTCCTGGCAGGTTATCTTCCATGGAGGTGCCATGGAGATGATGTTTCTTTTTTTTTGTTTTCTGATTCTTGGCAGGTTATCTTCCATGGAGGTTACCATGGAGATGTTGTTTCTTTTCTTGTTCCGGGCAGGTTACAACAAAGACATGTCACTAGTGATAGCCCTGAGAGGGAGCCATAGCGACGGTTGCAGAAGGCAACATATTAGATGGTCTCTAGCTTGAGACATGAAGCAGTCTGACCAGACAAGGAGTTTACACGGATTGACAGCTTTACCAGTCCGAATCTTGTCACATGATTCTATCAATTGAGCGAGTTATGGCATAGAAGATGGTGATAGGTCTTCCAGATCTTCGTGTAAAGCATGATGGCATTCACTGAGGTCGTGGGGTCCTTTCCGAGCAGTGACACCAGATCCAAGGGGATCTTGGATTTGATGCATTCAGATTTGTGTGGACCCATGACAGTTGTTTCCTCTGAAGAGGGGATAGCCTTCGAGAAATCTAGAGGATCTCACATGGAGATTGACGGTGGGAGGCAAGAGGAGATGATGACTTCTCCCCCTCACCCGTTCAACAGTTCAGAGGGAGCTGGTCGAGCCCGTCGATCCAGATGATCCAGTTGATATTCCTAGAGATATTGCAGTAGGCAGGAAGAGGCCTGCATGGGCTCATCAGACTCTGAAGGAGGCAGAAGGACATGTAGCTCCCGTGGTACTTTCCGAAATAGCCAGAGACCATAGAGACATTTGGGCTATGTTGCAACTATGAGCCACATCATTGATTCTTGAGCCTTTCTGTTATGAGGAAGCATCTAGTCAGTAGATATGGAGAGAAGCCATGATGGAGGAGTATTAGTCCATGGTGAAGAATGATGTGTGGTATATTGTTCCGAGACCATAAGGGAAGTCTGTGGTGACTTCCAAGTGGATCTATAAAGATCAAACGTGCAGCTGACGGGAGCATCGAGAAGCACACAACGAGATTTGTTGCTAGAGGATTCTCTCAGGTGGAGGGAATAGATTATGAGGAGACATTTGCTCCTGTCGCTCAGTATATTTCCATCCAAACGATCATTGCCCTTGAAGTAGCCATGGGATGGAGATTACATCAGAGATGGATGAGAAGACAACCTTTCTCAATGAAGAGATTGAGAAAGAAGTATACATCGAGCAGTCAGTTGGTTTCGTGATACATGAGAAGGAGTCTCATGCGTGCAGATCGAAGAAGGCCCTGTATGGACTTATCTAGGCACCTCGAGCTTGGTATACGAGGATTGATGGATATGGCCTGAGATATGTCTCCAGTATTGATGCAAGATTACAGGGATATGCTGACTTCGATGAGGCAAGGATCGTTGTAGAACACCTCTAGGTGTTACTTTACCTTGGGATCTGCCATGACTTCCTGGCGTAGCAGGAAATGGAGTTCTGTGCCTTGAGTACCACAAAAACAGATAGTGTTGTGGATGGCAGTTCACGAAGCAGTGTGGCTTCACAAACTCTTTGCAGACTTGATTGGTCAGTGATATCATTATGTTCGAGACATGATGCAGAGGGAGACAATACAGGTGCAGTACTTTCCTACAGATGATCTCACGAAGCTTCTTGCTAGGACGAAGTTCGAGTACTTCCGTGAGAGACTTGGCATGATGCCTCCCTCATTGAGAGGGAGGGTTGATGATTACAGCTTCTTGAGAAATTCTCCAGATCGTACTCCTCTCGACTGAGTTGAGTTGATCTGTGAGGACACCTATGTGATAGGTGAGATCGTACTCCTATGGACTTAGTTGAGTTGATCTATGAGATGAGTCGTACTCCTCTGGAATGAGTTGAGTTGACTTTTGTTTGGTCTCCTGTCGTACTCCTCTGGACTGAGTTGAGTTGACTTGAGATGGCTCTTCAGTTCGTACTCCTATGGACTTAGTCGAGTTGATCTGTGAGAGTGATGTTCCTAGTGGTTGAGCACTAGAGGACACGTCATGGGGAGTAGACCCATGACGTCACACTATGGGATAGACCCTAGTGTTTCTAGAGGGAGGAGCCTCTAGAGGTCCACATGGGATGAGCCATGTGTTGACGTGTCCACATGGGATGAGCCATGTGTGACGTACCCTTGAGGAAAAGCTCAAGTGGTTGAGGTGTCCAAGTGGTTGGGAGGATATTCCACTGGCCAACAACCCTTAGGGGTTGGGAATATCCATCTGGGTTGGTGCCCAACAACTCTTGGAGACCTGATGGTCATATGGTTAGGAGAATGTTCACCTGGGTTGGTGCCCAACAACCCTAATAGGTTGGGAGAACATTCATCTGGGTTGGTTCCCAACAACCCTTGGAGACCATTGTTCCTTGATGAGATATGTCATGTGGTAATGAGGCCCTTAGTACACTAAGTGGTGATGAGACCCTCGTGTCATTCTAGTGGAGAAGAGGTCCTGGAAGATGGAAAAGGTCCACATTGGAGCACCAATGTGTGAAGAGGAGATGCTACCAATAGCATGGTTTGCAAGACCATGCCGTGGTCGGAGGACCATGGTATAACTTGAGAGGCTATGAGGACCAGGAGTAAACATCACTGAGAATACCTCCCTAGCTAAGAGGGAGTGTTGATGTTTTTGGTAGCTGTGGGAGGTATTCACCTCCAAGAAACCTCCTATAGATTGATATCCTGAGAAGAGAAAACTCCTCTCTAGCAATGAGAGACAAGGGCATAAGTCGACCCTATTATGAAAGTAATTTATATGTAACTTATACAAGTCGGCCCTATTATGTAAAGACAAATTAATATGCAAGCTGCACAAGTCGGCTCTATTGTGAAAGTGAAAAGGTGTGTCCCTTCGCTGTAATGAACTAATATAAAAACGTGTGAGTCATTCTCATTTGAAACACAACAACTCGCCCTCCTAACACATCTGAGGCAGCCGCATGAATACTAGTCTGAGGCAACATAATTCGGCATGATCTGAGGCATTTCTGTAACAACATCTATCTTTGTATTTGGGTGAATTTCTCTTGGATATCTTTCTGTTGCAGGTCTTCTGCTCTGCTCGGGGGTGGCACTTGAGGATGCCTATGGTTGGGTGGTAATGAAAGAGTATTATCTATGGTTAAACGAGTAGATCCTTTTTTTGTGTTATCTATGCTTGGTTATTCTTCTTGAGGTCCTAATTATTTACTGCAGTTAGTCTAACAATAAAATTTCAACACCTTGAGCTACCTGCTCCGCACGTATGTACGTGCCCCAAACCACTGTCTGGCGTGTACAACTCGACCTCCCTGCGAAACAAACTCTGCCACTATATGACTGCTGCCCTGCCTGATCTGCACCTCTTGCTGACCTACCCAGAAATCTGTCCTTTGATTTTTGTCTTTTGGGTTTTCTCCTCTTGCTACACCTTTGCACTTTTCCTCCTTTGGACTTGATCTCTAGATGAAAGTCCTTCTTCAACTTTGCTGAGATCCCCTCGAGTCACAGTCCTTCATGACTCAAGCACTTGAGAAAAAGTCCTTCTTTGCTCTTGTGTCCTTGATCTACCTTCTCCTTCACCTAGTCTTTGCTTTTATAATCTTCAGTTATGACCGAATCAAACATAACCCTAATATCCAAAGTGATTAATGGTTGAGATTAGATCTCACCTCACTTGAGATCAATGGCTAAAATTCATTTAATTCACTAATGCTAATAACCTTAACATTTCGTTAAATTAAACTCTCTTTAATTAATAAAAGCACTTTACTTTAATAATTTCTTTAATCAAAGTAAATTACTAAGGTAGAAGGCTTTGGACGACTTCCACACGTCTAGACACTTAGACCTATGCAGAAGTACCTGTCCGATGCTACAAACATCAATAGAATAGTGGTTGCAAAATGTGCTTCCTTGCATTCAAGATAATGTGTGCAATCTAGAGAATTTTGCCAAAATGTTCTTGAGTACATTATTTAGATCATGCATGCAACAAGGAGTCCAAGATATGCGTTGATATAGGCTTAGTTTGAATCATTAAGCCAACAGATCTACAAAAAGGTATTGCATCCATGATCACCTATACTACCTTAGGAAGACTGGCCTCTTCGATCACATCCTGCAACACATCAAATTGGAATGATTAAACTTTCATCTTTCCATTACAATCAATTTCCCATAAGAAGTAGGGCCATTTTAGAGAGGGAATAATAATGTTCAACAAGGTTCCATGTTGAAAATTTGTCCAACCATTCATTACATTTGAACACCCTAAAACAACCTAAGCTTGCTTATGGTCTTCCATTAACCCTTGGATTCTTGTGACCCTCCTATTTAGATTCAAACATTGTTCTCATTTTATTATAACTCAAGGATACATATCTTGATCCATTAGCTAGGATTTTACTCACCATTTCTTTGTAGTAAGGAGTACAGGGGGCATTAAATGCAATTCCATTGGCCATGAACAATCCCACGATAACACCGTCTTCTTCCTATGTTGTACATTGTAATTTTTTTGCAAAATCTCATTTACCCCAAACCTTCCTCTGTGAATTAGAAGACCCTCCATTGTCTCAACAGGTTGGGACTCTGGGAGTGATAAGGCACATTATCATTCACATAACCATTCCATTCATGTGGGAGGTCTCTATACGTTTAGGTTGCTTAAAGGCACGTGGGGGTGGGGGTTAGGGTTGCCCAAGTGTGTGTCTACACTGGTTCCTATGGCAACTATGTGAAGCCTAGTCATTTATGTGTTCTTTTCAAGTGTACATGCACAGAGCTTCACTCCATCACCAGGATGCCCAAAATATGATGGTAAACCCTGATGTAGTTTCCCTTAAATAGATGGTTGCAAAGAGTGCATACCCATTCCTCACAACCTCCATTAGAGTTTTTTTCGTGCACTCTCTCCTCTTTCTTCCTCTTGGATGTAATATTTAGTTCATGTTTTCTTTGATCATGTTATATTTTTCTTTATGCTTAGGGCCCTACAAATTGGTATTATTGATTGTTCCTTTTAGTCACATTAACCTTTCTTTTGGTCATTTGTTGGACGTTGATAAATTTTTCTTATCTTTTCTTACCATGTTCTTTGTGATTTTTTTCACAAACTATAACAAGGTTTATTTGGATTCAAGTTCCTAGAGGTTTTGGTTCTAGTTTCTTCACTATGTGGTGGTCTCATTTTACTCTTAGTGTTGATATTCACAAATGAAAGCAAGGAATCGAAATATGCTCAAGTACAAGTGCACTACACAAAGAAATGCACAAGTACACATAAATTAAAGAAATGCACAAGCATGCGAGAACACCAAAGCTATAGGTGCCCTTACGTATAAAACACTTTATAAGAGACAAGAAGATCACACTATGAGATGATATAAATGAGAGCTTGAGTTGTGTTATACAAATGAGATGATACACAAATCAAGTGAGGCATCCCTTCAAGAGGGGGTTATGGGAACACACCCCAAGAGGTTTGATGAGCCTACATACCAAGTTTGATTAAGTCGGCCTTAACCATACCTAGTAATACAATAAAAGAATAAAAAATTATTGCATTAGCCAGAATTACAAGTAATAATGATACATGAGTATACACGAGTTGTCTCCATATGTACAATTACACTAATAATTCCAACAAGCCCCCTTAAGCCGAACAAAAAGATGCCATTATAGCACAACATCCCCCCTAAATGGCATGTCTCCCACATCAATAAAATGCTGCAAACTAGTGAAGGTGGACCTCGATAAGGTTTTGGTGAAGATTTTTGCAAGTTGATTGGTTGAACAAACAAATGCAGGTGTAATACGTCCCAAAGCATAGATATGATGGATATAGTGCATCCAAAGCTGAACATGTTTAGATTTAAGATGATCCACAAGATTGTGAATGAGTTTGATGGTACTTTGATTGTCACAATAGAGAGGGGTGGGCCCTTTTGAGGAAGACCCAACTGATCAAGAATCATCCTCATATAGAGAAGATGATGTCCAACTAGGAGAGTGTTGGCATAATCAGCTTCTATAGAAGATAAAACCATAACTTGTTTCTTCTTAGAACACCACATAACTAGTCTAGACCCAAGGGTAAACAAGTAACTAGAGGTGGAATGACTCCCATCAAGATCATCGACTCAATTTGCATAAAATAATCCTTTAATATGAATAGGGACTCTTGTTGCATAGTGGTGCCCTTCAAATAACACAAAATACATTTGACTGACTGCTAGTTACTTTTATGAGGTGCCTATACAGATTAGTAACACAAACCAACAACAAATAATATTCTTACCCTCGAGTAAAGGAACCAATTCCCACGTTTGATTTTTTATTAGAGCCTCACACTCGACAACCATAGCTACTTCCTATTCAAGGGATTTTTTGGTCCGATTATAAGTAGAGGAGTCTCTATTGGTGTCAACCTTGGTGAGAAGAGCCTATGTAGTAGGTAAATGTTGATGAGGACTAAGTTCACCTTTAGGAAGGAAATTGGCAGAGTTTGAAACAATGGATAAAGCCCATTTGGTCATAAGCCTTGGCCTTTCAAGAGTAGATGGAGGAGTATCTTCATCATTATTGATGTGCGCAACTACGAGACCATTAGGAGGTGTAGTCATTACAAAAGAAGAGATTTCATTAGAGTCAGTAAGAGTCTCACCATGTCCATCTGATTTGTCACTATAAAAGAGATCCCATGGTCTTTGAGAAATGTTTGAAAATTATCGCTGGTATAAAATTCTCCGTGACCAATCCTAAGAGATTTGATCTTTGTTTCAACTTGATTCTCCCCTAATAGTTTGAGATCCTTGAATTTTCCAAAAACATTATCCTTAGATTGAACAATATACATCCAAGTAAGACGAGAAAAATATTAGTAAACATAAGTATTTAGCTTTCCCAAGAGATTGAGTGGTCATAGGCTCGCAAATGTCACTATGATTGCAAGAGGTTGAGACATGTGTCTCTTTAAGAAAGGACCCTTGATGATGTTCGCCTAGTATACATCCTTCACATACACCACTAGGTGGTTCAATTTGTGGAAGGTCTTCAACCATCTACAAATGACTTATATATTGCAAGGACCCAAAGTTTGTATGACCCAAACAATGGTGTCACAACTTGCTAGTTTGATCAGCATTAACCACCATAGCAACAAATCCTTTCCGTGTGGAAGGAGAACTAGGCTTTTGTGATGAAAGTGAACCGGGCTTCTCCACTTGTACATATATTTGGATTCATCAAAATATTCAGAGGCAACCACTTTAAAATCAATATCAATGTCTTTTATTACTCATCAACCTAGCCAAAATTCCACTTTTTTTATTGGTGTGAATGATCTGGTAAATAGAGAGAAGATTGGGTCCTACTCCTGGAACATGAAGGATTTCCTAAAATTTGGTAGTGTCAATGAGAACATCACCACATCCTAAAACAGGCAAAGATGAGTTATCACCAATAATCACTTTCTCGCCACTGCGTTGATGCCGATAATCAGAGAGGTGTTGCTGTTTCGTCATATGCTTGCTAGCTCCATAACAACAACCCATTCCTATAAAGTGGAGGGACTAGTATGCAGAGTGCACAACTAGATGTGCATTGTAAGGTGGATCCATTAGTTGCTACAAGAGCTTTATAAGATTCAAAAAATTAAATTAGGCTTATACTTATAGAACCCCTAGAAAAAACCCTAGAAAAATGACAATCCAAGAAAACCTTAGTTCTGCACTACAATATATGATGCCACTAACCAATAGTTTTTGGATTAGCGAAGAGAATTGAGAAAGTAAGCTTCACACTCACTCTGATACCATGTTGAGATTCACAAATGAAAGTAGGCATTGAATGGAACCAAAATAACTCTAATTCTGTAGTGACTCAATCACAAGTGTGCTAGAGGGAGATAACTGTAGTGTGCTAGAGACATAGAGAAATATGCTCAATTACAAGTGCAGTGCACAAGAAATGCACAAGTACAAGAGAGTGCCAAAGACATAGGTTCCCTTAGTCCTAAAACACTTTATAAGAGAGATTAATAGGATCGCAAGATGAGATGATACGAATGAGAGCTTGAGTGTCTATCTATTCACAACTCTAAGGCGTCCTTTCGAGAGGGGGTTATGGGTCCACAAAATAAGGACACACCCCAAGAGGGTTATTGAGCCTGTTGACCGCCTCTCCAACATAGGTGATCAACTCCATGTGCCATGAAGAGATGCATCGTCAGATGCAAATTTGTCGAAGACTTTGGTTCTACAGGGCATGTTTGGCCCCAACACTTCTTTTTGTAATTGGAATTTCCGCACCCCTGCGTGGGTTAATAATGTAATAGGTCTACATGAGTCATGTCTAGGTCAGTTACCTTGGGATCGGTTCACTGGGAGAGTCCTTTCACCGAGGGTTTTTTATCATCAGGTTATCAATTGGGCTTTTTAGCCCTCTTGATTTCCCTTGAGTTTTTCCCTCACACTTGCAATAATTCCTCAAAAGTGGTGAACGACGTTCTAGTGGGTTTATCTTTTGGTAACTATTATAGGGAATCATTGTAAATGACCATGCAAGACATCTTAGAAAGTTTCGCGGAATTCCGTTGAGACTAAGTCAATTTTTTTTAATTAATTAATTTTTAATTAAATTTCCCTAAGTTTGGAGGTTTAATTATTTAATTAATTAATTATTTTTGAGCAAAAATTGTAAAAACTAGGTCCTTGGATTTTTTATAGGGGTATTTGTGCTAAAAAGAAATGGAATATCACCCCCCACATCCATGGACCAAGTTTCAGCTTATTCAGACAACTTTAGCCATGGGTTTGTCCACCCGGAGTGTCAGTCAGTCTAAAACAACAATTTTAATTGCTAAAGTCCAAAGATGGCAAAAATGTAAAAATTGTAATAATGAGTTAGAGGATGTAAAATGATGGAATAAAGGTTAGAGAGAGACCCCCTAAGCATAACATTACCCTCCCAACCTTTTCCAACCTATTCTAACCCCTTACCCACCTTCTACACTCAAAAGTTACGCCCCCTTAGGGGGATTGACGTTTTTCCTTGGTGGTGGACGTTGTGACTTAAATGGGCCCCCCTCTCATGAGTTATGACTCCCTTTAACCCCCACATCACCTCTTAGGGTGATCCCACCCCCTTTTTCTCATTAATCCCCCTCCATTCCTTCCATTTCCCCCTTTTTTTGCGCCCTCCAAGGAGAGTTACGCCCCCCTTTTGTTGATCTCCAAGGAAAATTCGTTTTCAATTATTGGGGCCTCTTCCTCTTCCCTAGCACGAATCCCATAGCATCTCACTTGTGTTTTGTGTGATCCCAACACCTCCCACACCCATCTACACCCTAGATCTATGATCTAAACCCTAGATGGTGTGCCCTAGCCTTGAGATCTACTCTTATGCTTGGTGGTGGGCACTTGGCATTGATCCAAAAGAGGTAGGTTTGCCTCTCCAAGTATAAATAGATCCCTCTCCTCAGTCCCAACTCACCATATCTTGAGCTATTGTTATGCTACTTGATTTTCCACTCTCTCTCTCTCTCTATTTTTCCATCATTTCCATTCTATGCTCTTAGGGTTTTGGAGTATTTTCTCTCCAAGATCTATTTTCTTGAGTAATAATAAAGTAGAAGCTTTGGAGGATAACTAGAGGAGCAATGTATGTTCTTGTTCTTCTTATGCATATGAGGTAAACTTGTATCGATTTGTTTGATGATTGTACAGATTGGATTTTAGGTAAAGTGTTACTTGGGTAGATCTATCAATGCATGTTCTTGTAGATCTATATATCTTGATATGTTAAATAGGATTGAAGTGTCGTCTTGTTAACATATTCAACATATTATCTCTTGTATGCACATCATTTTTCAAGTTTTTGTAGGTTTGGCTTCAAGGGTTTCATTGGGAACACCACAAGCAAGAAGGATCTCTTGAGACACATCTATACTCATGCTTTTATCACCCTTTACTCTTCTTCTATACTGTTGTTCATTCTATATGTTCCTTCTTGTAATCTGGTAGACAGATAATTTATATCAAAACTCAAATTTTCTTAAGAAAATCTTTTGCCCTAAAAAGGCAATTTTTTTTTTTTTTCACTTTGCTTGGTTGTGTGTAGCATTTTACAGCAAGGATACCTTGCTGATTGTAGGTTTCAGATCTGGTTGAAGGGGGTTTGGCTGCCCAAAGACATCAACACAACACTCAAAGACCCCCAAAGGGATTGGTAGCTATTTCTCAACCTCCTTTGTCAATTTCTAGGCTTTCATGCGTTTTCTTCTTCTTCTTGTTGTTTGGCTGGCTCATGGTTGTGGGAGAAGTGAGTGGAATACTCCCTCCGATGTGAGCCTTGGGTAAGTGTAAGATCTAGCTTAGTTCCATTTTTGCATTTTTTGCCATTTTGAGCTAGGACGTGGGGTTTGGAGGTGAGGGCATCTTCTAGACCTAGGATGCGGGGTTTGCTTGTTTACTCCTGGCCTCCTGCCACTTGCTTGCCTTTCTTTCACCAAATCTTAACCAAGCTAAGCAGCAATTATTTTACCTACCTAGTTGGAGAGGAATTTCCCAGAGGCAGGATATCGTTTTATTAGCCATGATTAATGGTCTAATTGACTAATGCTATAGTGTTCTGAATTTGAATCCTTGTATAATCACTATCTTAAGCCCTATTGGGCATCATGTGGCCATTAGATCTCTTGCGTGGCAGTCACTTCTAAATGCTTATTTTTATGTCCCAATGCTTAGATCTATGAACTAAATGCTTAACTAAGTGAATGGTGCTTTGTTTATAAATCTCTTAAGGCCAAAACATGCCTTCATTTGATAGTATTTCATGGTTAAGTGATGAGATGAAACCACAGTAAAATCTTCTTTTTCATATCTTTTTAGAAACTGATTGTATACCTTGTGATTCATTTCAATAACACCATGCTTAAGCTCTCCTTCTTTAATAAATCTAGGGTGTGAGCAAACTAAATCTTCTTTCATCCTCTTTATTTGCTTTACATGTGTTCATGCTCTTTATTTATTAGCTTAAAGCAACACTCATAAACTCATAAAGTTTGTATATCACTAAATCACACTTTAAAGTGTCATAAAATCTTTAAAACACTCTAAAACTCACCTAAAAGTCTAACCAATCATTATATATAGACAATAGACTATTTAGGGTGCCTTAGAAAAACACTCTAAAACTCACCTAAAAGTCTACCTAATCCATATATATACTTAATAGACTATTTAGGGTACCTTAGACCACCATCTTCACCATCTAAAACGGGTTTGAGGAAAACAACGGAGGGTGTAGGCAGGGGGCTGTCTCACGGCGCACAGGATGTGTCCTCTCTGGGAAGTACTCCTACTTTAGGGCTGACTGGTTCTGCTAGGGTTGGCCTCGTTGCCACACTATCTTGAGCGTCCAACAGTTATTTGGTAGTAGGAGGAGGAGGCTTTGGTGAAAGCTTAATAAAATTTGATAATCTGAAGAAAGTTAAATAATTCAACCTTGGGCTTAAGCCTCTAATAAATACTTTGTGGGTTGAATAATTAGGAGTGTGGATAATCTTCATCAATCTTAATACTACTTGTGCTTAAAATATCTAAATTTTCTTTGAATGTGTTGATGATATTGATTTATTGATGGTGATCTCATAAATGTAATGATGTGTTGATGCTGTTGCTTTAATCCTATGATATCCTGCACACATAAAGATAAAACGTGGTTAGCTTGCTCTTTGTATCATTTGTATCTTAGCATTTTTTCTTGTAAGTAACTGTTTCTAATATTCATTGGTTTAGTTTATTCTTTTGTAATCTTGTAAACAACTTGTAATTAATTGTAACGAAACACCCCTTAACATAATTGATCCCTTGCCCAATCTTTAGGCACTAGTCCTAGTTGTCCTAGGAAAAGGCTTGACTTACATACTAACCCTTGCATCTTGCATTGCTGCTTGTGCATCTTAGGATTAGAATCCCCCAAACCTTGTAAGATATTAAAACTAACTCCTAGAACTTAACTTTAACACATCTAGTAACTAAGGTCTACCCCCTTTGGCTTCCTTAGGAGCAAGCCTAGACGAAAGAGGTTCCGGTCAAAGTGATAGCGTGGGCTATGAGCCTAGGCATTGTGCCTCCAAGGACACACTAAGTGAGCCGGACTTAGCTCACGTTTGCAAGTGTGTATAAGGACGACAACATCTTTGGCGCCGTTGCCGGGGATAAGTCATTTATCCTTGGTCAAAATGACTAATTTTTTTTTAAGAACCAAAAATTCTTTGAACTTGCATTGGTCATTTTTGTTTGCTTCCTTTCCAAGTGGCGACTCCATTGAACAAATATATCAAGTATACTGCAAGGAGCAATCCTTGTTGGCTGCTTGAGATTCTTGGAGAAGAAGCACTCATTACTGTCCAATGCTTGTTCCAAACTTAACAAATTAATTTTTGTTTTCCTTCTTGTTTTTGCTTTGTTTGATGCCCTTGTCTGTTTGATAAACTTGGTCATTTGGTGACTCCACTTTAAAAACAATTTGGCAAAGTATTCTTCAAGAAGGAACTCACGGCTTGTCTTCTTCATCCTTGAATTTGAAAAGGTTTTTGGATGAAGTTAGCATGTTTCCCTTCTTGTCAGATCCTTGGTAATCCTGGGTCCCAGTCCTTTTCTTTAGACCTTTGTTTAAATGTCTAGTTAGAAATGGATAGTTTTTTTGATCCTATTGATTTTTCAGGAATTGTTGGTTACCCTCATGATATATCTGAAGATGTTATTGATAACATTCCTGACTTTTTTGATCATGATAATGCTGGTGCTCACATCAGGGCCTTCACTAAGTGTATCGAGAAATGGTGTGATCCGCCTATTTATGAGGATGTTCTAATGCGATTATTTGTTTTTACTCTTTGTGGTGACCAGGCAAATGATTGGTTTCATGACTCACCTGATAAGACATTCAAGCCCTTACGGGATTTGTTCCATGCCTTCTTGAATTTGTTTGGGCGTAGTCAGCATGAGATTCACAATGAATTGGTTGATGATTTTATGGAAACATGGAGGAGGAAAAATCTTCCAAATATAAAAATAATCAGTTCAGACATAGAGGTTGATTCTCCACCAGATCCCATTAAGGAAATCAATGAAGTGGTTCAGAACATACAGTTTCCTCATAAAGAACAATGTGAAGCCATGAATGAACAATTTGTGGCCCTAGAAGATCAATTGGAGGTCATAGAAGATGACTTTACAGAAGCTTATATTGAATATCCGGACCCCCTTGAACTTGAGCTTCATAGTGGAAAAGATGAGGAAGTTCATAGGGAAATTTCGGATGAATTCATGGGTGAGCCAATCATTCATTTTGTGGAGACAAAGGAACTTGAGTTTGAAAATGTTGAATATCTAGATGATTCAAGTCCCCACCCTCCTCCCGAGGAACCAATCTCTTTGAAGGGTAACTTTGAAAATCTTGAAGAAAACAGTATGATGGTTCCTGTGGTAGATTCTTTTTCAACCTCTCAACCAGAAGATGAGTTAATGCAGAATTATGTGGAAATGGAAGGCAACTTCAGTTTAACGATGTCATATCATTATGAGTATTGGTTGGCCTCCCACCTTGACAGTCATGATCAACAAAGTATTCAGAGTCTACACGGCTTGTCATATTCCAGTGTTTGGTTGAAGGGAAGAAAAATCATGATTGTTGGTTGGTTCTTCCTCACAAAAACTTCCAAGTTGATAAAACTTGGGAAGGGGTCTTTTGTGAGTCATCCTGGACAAGGATGTTTCAGACACTTGTGGCATCATTTCATCCATTGCATGGGTGGTTGTAATGTATCTCTAACCCTTCCTTGTATTTTAATTTTGTATTATTTCAATTTATTATGTCAATATGTACTTGGAATTTTTTTTCGGTATCATAGATTTCATTTTATTGTAAAATTATAATGTTGTACTTTAGTCATTTTGTACTATAAATGTTGTATATAGCATTCATTTATCATGTATATATGTATTCTTATGTTGGTTATTGGTGAGCACTCTGTTTTGTAGATGTTGACCGCCTCTCCAACACAGGTGGTCAACTCCATGTGCCATGAAGAGATGCATCGTCAGATGCAAATTTGTCGAAGACTTTGGTTCTACAGGGCATGTTTGGCCCCAACACTTCTTTTTGTAATTGGAATTTCCGCACCCCTGCGTGGGTTAATAATGTGATAGGTCTGCATGAGTCATGTCTAGGTCAGTTACCTTGGG
>SNQJ01S0019986.1:60621-103272 GCA_010110895.2 Picea sitchensis
CGGTTCACTGGGAGAGTTCCTTTCACCGAGGGTTTTTTATCCTCAGGTTATCAATTGGGCTTTTCAGCCCTCTTGATTTCCCTTGAGTTTTTCCCTCACACTTGCAATAATTCCTCCAAAGTGGTGAACGACGTTCTAGTGGGTTTATCTTTTGGTAACTATTATAGGGAAACATTGTAAATGACCATGCAAGACATCTTAGAAAGTTTCGTGGAATTTCGTCGAGTCTAAGTCGACTTTTTTTAATTAATTATTTTTTAATTAAATTTCCCTAAGTTTGGAGGTTTAATTATTTTTGAGCAAAAATTGTAAAAACTAGGTCCTTGGAATTTTTATAGGGGTATTTGTGCTCAAAAGAAATGGAATAGCACCCCCCACATCCATGGACCAAGTTTCAGCTCATTCGGACAAACTTAGCCATGGGTTTGTCCACCCGGAGTGTCAGTCAGTCTAAAACAACAATTTTAATTGCTAAAGTCCAAACATGACAAAAATGTAAAAATTGTAATAATGAGTTAGAGGATGTAAAATGATGGAATAAAGGTTAGAGAGAGACCCCCTAAGCATAACATTACCCTCCCAACCTTTTCCAACCTATTCTAACCTATTCTAACCCCTTACCCATGTTCTACGCTCAAAAGTTACGCCCCCCTAGGGGGATTGACGTTTTTCCTTGGTGGTGGACGTTGTGACTTAAATGGGCCCCCTTTCATGAGTTATGACTCCTTTTAACCCCCACATCACCTCCTAGGGTGATCCCACCCCCTTTTTCTCATTAATCCCCCTCCATTCCTTCCATTTCCTCCTTTTTTTGCACCCTCCAAGGAGAGTTACGCCCCCCTTTTGTTGATCTCCAAGGAAAATTTGTTTTTAATTATTGGGGCCTCTTCTTCTTCCCTAGCACGAATCCCATAGCATCTCACTTGTGTTTTGTGTGATCCCAACACCTCCCACACCCATCTACACCCTAGGTCTATGATCTAAACCCTAGATGGTGTGCCCTAGCCTTGAGATCTACTCTTATGCTTGGTGGTGGACACTTGGCATTGATCCAAAAGAAGTAGGTTTGCCTCTCCAAGTATAAATAGATCCCTCTCCTCACTCCCAACTCACCATATCTTGAGCTATTGTTATGCTACTTGATTTTCCACTCTCTCTCTTTCTATTGTTCCATCATTTCCATTCTATGCTCTTAGGGTTTTTGAGTATTTTCTCTCCAAGATCTATTTTCTTGAGTAATAATAAAGGAGAAGCTTTGGAGGATAACTAGAGGAGCAATGCATGTTCTTGTTCCTCTTATGCATATGAGGTAAACTTGTATAGATTTGTTTGATGATTGTGCACATTGGATCTTAGGTAAAGTGTTACTTGGGTAGATCTATCAATGCATGTTCTTGTAGATCTATATATCTTGATATGTTAGATAGGATTGAAGTGTCGTCTTGTTAACATATTCAACATATTATCTCTTGTATGCACATCATCTTTCAAGTTTTTGTAGGTTTGGCTTCAATGATTTAATTGGGAACACCACAAGCAAGAAGGATCTCTTGAGACACATCTATACTCCATGCTTTTCTAACCCTTTACTCTTCTTCTATATTGCTGTTCATTCACATATATTTCAGCTAGCATAATCTAGTAAGATAGGCCATTTTATATCAAAAACTTCAAATTTTTCTTAAGAATTTTTTTTGCCCTTAAAAGGAAAAAGTTTTTCTTTCACTTTGCTTGGTTGTGTGTAGCATTTTCGAGCAAGGATACCTTGCTGATTTGCAGGTTTCAAATCTGGTTGAGAAGGGGTTTTGGCTGCCCAAAGACATCCACACAACATTCAAAGACCCCCAAAGGGATTGGTAGCTATTTCTCAACCTCCTTTGTCAATTTCTAGGCTTTTTTGTACGCTTTTCTTCTTCTTCTTGTTGTTTAGTGGCTCATAGTTGTAGGAGGAGAAGTGGTATGACCTCCTCCCACGTGTGAGCCTTGGGGTAGTGTAGATCTAGCTTGGATTTCATTTTTTTTTGCATTTTTTGCCCTTTTGAGCTAGGACGTGGGGTTTGGAGGTGAGGGCATCTTCTAGACCTATGACGTGGGGTTTGCTTGTGGTTTGTTTGGTTTGCTTGTTTACTTTCCTAGCCCTCTTCTTGCTGCTTGCTGGCCTTTCTTTTTTGCTTCTATAAATCTTAACCAAGTTAAGAAACTTAATTAATTGCCTACCTAGTTGGAAGAGGAATACCCCAAGAGGTAAGGATAGGTGTTTTATTATGTGATTAATGATCTAATTGACTAATGCTATAATTGTTCTAGATTTAGATCTAACATATAATCACTATCTTAAGCCTATTGGGCATCATAAATAGCTTAGCTAGATCTCTTGCATGCTTAGTCCACTACAAATGCTTATTTTTATGTCCCATGCTTAGATCTATGAACTAAATGCTTAACTATGTGAATGGTGTTTTTCTTTATTGCATAAATCTCTTAAGGCCATTTGCCATATGCTTGAATGTTATTTCATGGTTAAGTAGACAAACACAGTAAATCTTCTTTTCATATCTTGTAGGCAAGTTGTCCTTGCCCTTGTGATTCATTTCTTTCATAGCAAGCTCATATGTTAATAATCTAAGTGCATGTGACAAACTAAATCTTCTTTCAGCTATCTTTATTTGCTTTACATGTGTTCATGCTCTTGATTTCGTAAGCTTAAAGCAACACACTCATAAGCTCATAAAAGTTTCGGCCATATCACTAAATCACACTTTAAAAGTGTCRTAAAATCTTYAAAACACTCTAAAAMTMACCTAAAAGTCTACCTAATCCATATATATACTTAATAGACTATTTAGGRTACCTTAGACCACCATCTTCACCATCTAAAACGGGGYTTGAGGAAAACAACRGAGGGTGTAGGCAKGGGRYTGTCTCACGGCGCAYAGGATGTGTCCTCTYYGGGAAGTACTYCTWSTTTWGGGYTGAYYKRTKHWGCTAGRGTTGGCCTCGTTGCMACACTATMTTGAGCRTCCARCARTTATTTGGYARTAGGAGGMRGRGGCTTKGGTGAAARCTTAATAAAATTTGATAACTCTDAAGAAAVYTWAATAAYTMAACCTTGGRCTWAAGCCTCTAATAAAYACTTTGTGGGYTGAATAAYTARGAGTGTGGATARTCTTCATCAATCTTAATAMTACTTGTGCTTAWAAKMTCTRAATYTTCTTTGAATGTGTTGATGATATTGAYWTWTTGATGGTGATCTCATAAATGTRATGATGTGTTRATGCYGWTGCTTTAATCCTWTGATATCCTGCACACATAAAGATAAAACGTGGTTAGCTTGCTCTTTGTATCATTTGTATCTTAGCATTTTTTCTTGTAAGTAACTGTTTCTAATATTCATTGGTTTAGTTTATTCTTTTGTAATCTTGTAAACAACTTGTAATTAATTGTAACGAAACACCCCTTAACATAGTTGACCCCTTGCTCAATCTTTAGGCACTAGTCTTAGTTGCCCTAGGAAAAGGCTTGACTTACATACTAACCCTTGCATCTTGCATTGCTTCTTGTGCATTTTAGGATTAGAATCCCCCAAACCTTGTAAGAAATTAAAACTAACTCCTAGAACTTAACTTTAACACATCTAGTAACTAAGGTCTACCCCCTTTGGCTTCCCTAGGAGTAAGCCTAGACGGAAGAGGTTCCGGTCAAAGTGACAGCGTGGGCTGTGAACCTAGGCATTGTGCCTCCAAGGACACACTAAGTGAGCCGGACTTAGCTCACGTTTGCAAGTGTGTATAAGGACGGCAACAGAGCCTACATATCAAGTTTGACTAGGTCGGCTTTAACCATACCTAGTCATACAATAAAAGAATAAAGAAATATGGCCTTAGCCATAATCATAAGTAATAATGATACATGAGCCATGGCCATATTTAGTATTTACAGACTACACTAGTATTTCCAACACTTAGTTGTCGGGCTCTCTCCCTTTGTGGCGAGGTTTTAAATTTTGTCTTCAAAGGAGATAAATGTAGAAGGAAAATATAAAACAAATATCTACCCACAATGAAATAAATTTGAAAAGGAAAGATAATACTAAGAATATTGCAAACATCAGCATCGACAAAAAATTGCTGGGGGTCACGAGCTCGGGACATTGGAAAAAAGGGGAAAATCGGCGAACTTAAAAAATACAAAATCTATACATTTTTTTAAATATTGAGAAAAATCACCAAAAATTGGCGAAAATAAGCACCAAAAAAATCACAATTTTTTTAAGGTGATTCATTTCATTTTGGAGTAAACATTGCAAAAAATCATGATGTCACCGATAACTTGTTGATTTTGGCAACACTTAGTAAGAAAAGCTTGGGAATCTCTTGATGTGAATGGTTCTTCAAAATTCTTACTGTCCGCTTCAAATCTCCACTGAAATCTTCCAAATATCCAACCCAACATTGTCTACAGTTTGAATATGGATACTCCAAAAGGTGAAACGGTAAACACTTGAATGCTTGTTGGTTTCCCTCTTTGCTTAGCACACTAAGCTCTCCTTTGCCTCCAAATGCAATGCAATGAATAAATGATAGGGAAGGAGCATTTTGAAGCAAAATTTTAGGGTTTCATGTATTATTTTAAGGTTTGCTGGGATCCTTGGGACCCACATTGGCTGATTAGTTGCTGAAACAACCCTGTTATGGGGCTGTTTCAGTGATTGAATGAGGTCCAATAGGTGTGACAATGTCTGGGTGTCTTCTGTCTTGTTGATGGACCCCCATCAAAAAGTGGGGATGCCATGGTGGCATTACTGGATCTGGCTGGGAATTGGCCAGGACAATTGGGAATGTTGACATGCCAAATCCAGGATGTTTCCTACCAGTCCTCAAGTTCCCTGCAACATGGGGACCCTGGGTATGGGTTCCAGTGCTACACCTATACTTCATTATCTTACTTGATATCAAAGTTTTAAGTCAAATTAAATTTTTTAAATGTCTTAGATACATTATACACAATACCAAAATTAAAAAAAAAGTTACAAGGAGCAACTTAATTTCAATTCGGATATACATCATGTGTTTTGTCCACGTTAATTTATGGTGGAATTTTTTGTGCCTGGTTTATGATTGATTATATGTGGTTGTTATCTGCATGCATGCTAAATTCGCATTCTGATAAAGCTGTGGCCAAAGTAGTATACAAATGCATTAAATTGTACAATATTGTTAAGAACTTAAGACATTATGATTATGGTCATAGTGGGTGATATTGATCACATAAAACATAGCTGTACGTATCCATCTAGATTCTGGGTGATTATTTTTGTAATGACAGCATGTATATTCTTACCTATATGTATGATTTCATTACCCTTGCTAGCAACATGTCAGGGGCCGGGCAATGAGAACATTTGGCTAGGGAGGGGCTGTGAGGGCAATGAGAACATTTGGCTAGGGAGGGGCTGTGATATGTCTGCAATTCCTGATTCCTATTTAAGGCACCAAGGTGAAGTTTTGTACCACATATGGTAAAGGGGTAGAATCACATGTGAGGCACCACTATAGTTGGCAAACCAATTGATGAGAGAAACATGTGGTGCTGGCCATTGTTGGAAGATATCCATGGGAAGTTTGTCTGAAGATGTAGCAGGTCTCTAAAGGTGTGAATATGAGTGTCCAGACATTCCTAGATTTGATCATCACATACCCTTAGTGCTTGAGTAGGCTTGCATCCGTGCTAGTCCTATAATGCTCTTTCTCTTGCCTTTATGTGTTTCAAGTGTGGAGGATTGATCTTTAACAAGTGTAGCAGCTTCAGACATAGTGCAGTCTTGTACATGTTATTCATGCATATTCACATTTTTTCTTTGAATGTTTGTAACCAGTTATTGACATCATAGGGTAGAGGCTTGGTTGTAGTGATCAAGGAAAATGTTTCTTTCTTTCCTTCTATTTTGTATTTTATTTTTTCCCCCATTCTTCTGGGATGGCTTTGGATACTGTTAATGCCTGCTCTTTAGCTCAACAAAATGGGATATGAAGAGGTCCTTGGTTGCAGCAGTAAAGAAACATATTTCTTTTCTTTTCTTTTTCATTGTTCTGGTATACTACGATTATTTCATCTTCTGTACTTTAGATTAGCAGAGAGTCTGTAGTGCATTGGCCTGCTGGAGGCTAACAAATTTCTTCAGTTAAAGTTTAATTCAGGATTTTCATTGATTCATCGACTTTTCAATGTAATTTATTCACTGTTATCATTCTAGTAAGACTAGGGCGTTATAACTGAGACATTTCTTTTCAACGCTGTGCAAAGTTACAACATTGTGATATTATCTTTTATCATTTACACCATTTAATTCTTTGATATTGTTTTCAGCATTTTACCTTCTTTTGAAGTGACTTTTTTTTATTCCCATGACATTTTGTAGGTCTGGTTGTTGAATCTTCAGGTCATTTTAAGTTAAAGCTATGCTCTCCTTGAGTGAGAGCTTCACATGCGTTGAGATAGGAAGGATTGATATTGCTGGGTTGACGGAACATTGAACTGTGTTTGGGAGATCCTGATGAAGAACATTCTTTGATAATCGGATTGAAATTGAACTAAAATGTCTTTATCATCAGTTTCTTCCAATTTTTGTGAAGTATCAAGACCTTCTTTACTTCCACAGAAATCAAAACTCGCTGGAATACAAGTTTCAGCTTGCTGGTCAACTAGGCTGTATGGACAGAATGCTGGGTTTCACTTAAAGATTCAGAGGTAGGATGTAGGAATTAAAAACAATTATAGTTTGCATGTTTACAGATATTTATCATTTGTATTTGCTCATACATTCCTATGTATGAATTGTGCATTTACATCTGTTCAAGCATGGTTATATATGATGTTTCCTCATAGTTGTTATGTAGTAGCACTGATGTCAGTGCACAATGTTATTCAATTCATGCAGATACTGTTTGAAGGCCAGAGTATCCAGACCATGTCTTCGGCAATCCCTTTCTGTAACAAGGTGTGCAATGGATGCTTCTTTTGGTGGTAAATATGATGACTTGTCTGGTAAGCTTTCGAAGCTTCTATTACATAAACATAATATTATTATTTATTCAAAAGTTTGTTAAGGTAGCTATCTTGAAGGGATGCAAATAAGATGATGAAAGATGTTGAAGTATCCCATTCGTACCTCTTTGGAGGGATCTCTCATTATGTTCTTTACCCCATATCTACAGCTGTTGAGCTTTAAATTATTATGAGAATGAGATATATGTTTTGCATCTGGTGATATTTTTTCTTAGCAAATTGCTTTCCTGGAACCTTGAGTTATATCTTGCTTTCCATCACTTTGGTCCACCCCTTGATCTTGAGCCCCAGTCCATGTTCACTCATACTGCCACCCTATATGATGCTCCCGGACAGCCCTTTGTCCTAGTCACCTCTCCCCCATCATCTTGTCACATGTTATGGGACTCAATTCTGATAGGCAATATGGGACATGAACACCAGCAAGGCAGCAGATGAGGAAGGTGTTTAGGCAGAGTTTCTCAAATATGGCATTCATCCACTGGTCCAGTATATCACTAATCTATTTAACCACGTGGTTTGCTCAGGATTCCCACCTGCATGGTCTCACCATACTATCCACCTGATACACAAATCGGGGTCCAGTGCTGATCTGAATAACTATCGGACTATCATGGTGGGCCAAACTTTGTCTAAGCTATAGGCTACTGCCCTCCATCGGAGACTATCAGAAATACTTGATGAGGGACTTCTTTGGGCCAAGGGCTAGGTAGGCTTCTGACTATAGTACCAAACCATCAACCATATTCTCACTCTCAGAACAATCATAGAGGAGGCGAGACATTGCTGGTCGAAAGTTCTCTGTGATTTTGTCAACTTTTGAAAGGTGTTTGACTCAGTTCCAAGGGAGGATCTGTTCTAGACACTTAGAGACATTGGCATTTGAGAGACCCTCCTCACTGCTATCATGCATTTATTTTGAGCTGCCTCCGCATAACACATGAATTGTTAGATTTTATTAATAGTACCATTGGGGTGAAATAGGGATGTCCTCTCCCACACTATTCAAGATATATATTGATGAGTTGGAATCCTTTTTGCAAGAGCATATCCAACTGGAGGATGGTTGCCACCTTCATCATGTCTTGATCTCCATCATACTTTTTGCTGATGATATGGTCCTCTTAGCCTCCACTATGGAGGATCTCTAGAGATAACTAGGGCCTTATTCATGTCATGTGATCTTTGACAGTGGACGGTCAACCTTGGTAAAACCAAGGTTATGACCTTCAATGGATTGAAGAATATTCTGTCAGATTTCCACTTCTATTTCCAGGGGGAAGAGATTGGGATCACCACTACTTACACTTATCTCGGTGTTCAGTTCTATGGGCCTCTATTTAGTTTGAGACTGACTCTCCAGCCTCAACAAACAAGTGATATGGTTACCTAGCCCTCTTGGAGCGATAATGTTTTAAGCACCACTTTCAGGACATTCCACCCAAGATGGAGCTTTTGGATAGCATATCAGATCCATGTTTTTGTATAGTTCAGAGCTTTGGGGACCAAGTATGTTAGAGTATGACTGGGCTAGGATGGAAAGGGTTCAAGTTCTCTTGCTTTGTCACATCATCCGATGCAAGAGGACTGTCTCCCATCACATTATCCAAGTTGAGTTTGTAGCTCATCCTTTTTAGGCCAAGGCCATTTTTGGACTGGTCTCACTACATCGTGTCTAGAACTTCATTGATTTGGCCATCAAAAGAGATCAATACCCTTACCTTGCCTATTGCTCCTCAAAGGCCATTGCCACTGCATCATTTGGTTCCTTCGGGTGAGTCCATTGTTGGTTTACTAAGGTCATGTGCTTATTACAATTAGTGGGCATCTCGATGGATAGGCTCCCCTCGTGTAGATATGATTTGTAAATGCTAGACTTATAGTCCACATGTCTCACCAACAAGTATCTTCTGCGGAAATTTAATCTAGTCTTTAGTCTCAAAGTTCTGTAGAGATCTTTGTTCTTGAGAATGACTCCAAGGCTTCTATTCTAGGTGTCCCTGGAAACCCAAATGGGAAAATCGTCTTTGAATGGTTGCTTAGTCTTTATTTTCGACAATTGTGGGGTTACAATGTAGGTTCATGGCTCCCTTGGCCATTCAACGGTTTACATAGCTAGCTTCTCTTTAGCATCCTCTACTATTTGGAAAAAATCCCTTTGTTAGTCGAATTGCAAGAAGTTAGGCAGTGCTAGGGTAAAAGGAAGGCCACGCATCCTTGTCCTTTCTTTTCCCATTCCCTATCTTTGTTTTGTCCTTTTCTCATTCAATTATTTTTTTCATTTTTTTTTAATTAATTTCATAATGCTTTCATTGTCTTTTTTTTTTTTTTCCTTTCAACCCTCATTAATTGTTGAATTACTTGTGGGTATTGAGTCTTACAACCCTTCATTTTTGCTCGGAACCATTTCGGATCACACCTCCCCATTGAGAGGCTTTTTGGTCTCCAAAATCTTCTAGGAAACCAATCTCTGGATCAATGTGTCTTTTGTCTGCTTCTTTGGAACATGGATCTTGGCTACAACTCTTACTTTGGCTATGGCTCTGACTTGGGGCTCTAGTTTTGGCTATGGCTCTAGGTCTGGTTTTTGGCTCTACTTGTTTCGACAGTGTAGAAGTTTTTGTTACCCCCCAAGCCTAGGGGTAACTAAGGAGATGATGTTGACGACGTGTAAATATGATTCCCAATTTGTTTTGTGTCACTTTGCACTCGGTCACTTAATTTATCAACCCGGGGTTCAATTTGTACTTGTGAGGCACTCGGTGCACTAAACACAGAAAGAGAACTTTCACCAAGCTATTGGAAAAAGACCAACTAAACTAAACCATGCATGAATCAAAGGAAAGCATAAAAAGGCAAAGTCACAGTGCTATAACCCCCAGCCCAGCTGGTGGTATCTCTTAGGGTAAGATCTCTGAGCTCTCATAACCTTATGCCCTCGTGTGTTCACCTAGTGGGGTCATAGATAAAGTGATTCCGCAACACACCAAAGCAAAGAAAAGGAAACTATTTATTTTACTTTAATTCACACGTTAAAATATAAAAAATGGAACTATTACTTGGTTAATATGCCAAAACTAGATTAGCAGTTCATATAATTCCCCAAATGACAATTTTGTTAATGGTATTCCAAGTACTGTTGTAGATAAAGAATGCAAACACAGATTTGGTATATAATATTAATATAAGCAAAGAATGATAAAGGAATCGATAATCTGCATAAATCTAAGTCCTAGCATATTTTAACCATCATTCTGCATAATAGCACAGGTGGCCATTATGCTTCCTGTGGCTATTCTGCAGCCTAGGTCTGAAACAAAAGTGGATCAATACAAACTTTAATCAGCAATAAACTAAAAAATATCTAGAAATCAACATTAATATATATACAACACGGGACCGTACCTATGAGTGGGCCCTGTCTCACTGGTAGGCCTGTGCTCACGCCTTCTAAATCACCACCAGAACGCAAGCAAATTGATACTCAAAACATAACAGCAATATATATATATATATTAAGATCTGGAACCAGAGCTGTCAGCTCTTACAAACTTACAGCAGTCTGAGCATAAACTGATATCATTCGTACTACCCCCAATAAACACTAACACACTCGTATTTATACAAAATAAGGGAATCTGGCTGCCTAAGTATGGAGCGACCAGTCCCTATTATTCTGTCAACAAACTAAACAAACCAAAACTCCTACTGTCCGCTGATTAGCTTAGACATACGCTGTTACATATCAGCCAATTAGGCAATCAACTGTTTCCAGATCCCACAAATTCCACTCAACCAATGGCTGAGTTGGTCTAACAGTATGTGCAGGTGGATCGTATCTTATCCAATCAGTTTTAGCATGTGCTGAGTGACTGGTACGCATATGCTGAAGTGTTAAATCACGTGCTAAGTGTGGCTGGAACCTTGTTGAAGCGTGTGGCATATGCTGGGAATAACAATATTAATTTCCTTTGATTTATCTTCCCTCTAGATGCTAAGTTATGCTAATACCTTTGTGCCTTTATATGCTGATTTTAATCTTTTAATTCTGCTGAAGGTATAATATGCTGCTGATTTTAATCTCTTAATTCTGCTGAAGGTATTAAATGCTGCTGATTTTAATCTCTTAATTCTGCTGAAGATATAATATGCTGCATATTAAATTATTGGCTTGTGGCTTTGGAAATATATCAATCTCCCTCCTAGCTGATNATATATATATATATATATATATATATATATATATATATATATTCTTAAAATACCCATAGCTACACTTAAAATTCTTCATTATCCTGAAATACTTTAGACTTTATAAGCATGATCAGCTTCATTAAAAATTACACATAATTAATAATTCAAATTTTGTTTTAAAATCCACACTAAACCTTAACCATAAAGAGAAATTAAGATTATTATATGGCAAATTAGATAATACCTTAGAAAAGATAGGAAATTGTGGGAGATGAGTATCTAGCAAATGAAAAAGGAGGCAATATATATATATATATATATATAGGGTATAGGAAGCCAAAAAGATGTCAAAATGGGGGTTCATCAGATGTCTCAAGGCCCACGGGCCACAAGTAGAAGACATGGAGTGCCGAGAGCCAGATGACCAATTGAGCCCACTTTGAGCAGACAAAGCCCCTCCTCTCTACCACACATCACCATTCATCTTCAACAACATAGCAACGCCCACCACACCAGCTTGGCCTAGAAAGGATAGCAGGTCTTGCTTCATGAGGTAACAAGTTCAATCTCATGGTAAGTGTCACTTTAATAATTGAAGCATTTGAGCATGTTGCAAAGGGTCCTTTATGTGGATGTTTCTGGTAGCTGCGGGAGGTATTCACCTTCGGGATAACCTTTTTTATAGATGAAGTTGCCAAGATGTTAAAGGAAAACCATTGGAAGTCAAAGAAGATCCCAGAAGAGAAGTCGGCCTCACAGAAAATAATAAAGAAGAATTATAATGCTCCAGAAGTAAAGTCGGCTCCAAAAAAGATAAACATAAAATATATTTTCTAGAAAGTCAGGTCGGCCCTGCTAGAAAAGTCACCGGACAGATTAGTATAAATAAGAGTGACGCCTTCCTCATTTGGCACACCCACTCACTCATCTAAAATGCAAGTTTGGTGGAGAGAGATGCAACTGCAAAAGGAAGAAGGGCGGATATGGAGGGTCTATCTCTTTTGGTCTTGGTGATGTGTTGATGGAGGCCAACCACTCTAGCACTCTGGCTAGAGTGAGCTGCAGCTGCGTTGTTGGTTTGTCTTGGTGATGTATTGGTAGAACCACTCTAGCGCTCTGGCTAGAGTGAGCTGCAGCTGCATAGTTGGTTATCTCTTGGTGGTGTGCTACTGGAGGCTAGACACCCTAGCACTTTGACTAGGGTGTACTGCATCTATGTTGTTGGATTCTTTCTTGTTGGTTTGCTCTAGTGGATAGAGCTTGTTCTTGGTTATTTTGTCTTGGCAAGGATATTCTCTATAAGAATGTTGCTGGGTTTTCTCCCCTTGTGTGGAAGGGTTTCCTAGGATGTATATGTTATGCTTGGGGGTGGCACGAGTAGGTTGGGTGGCGATGGTGCAACATCGCCTATGGAGAAACGAGCATGCAAAATAAGTTTAAATTGCTATGGTAAATCTAATGTTAACATAATTAACGAAAATTCAACATGGTATCAGAGCTTGGTTTCCTTCAGAACAGTCTAATCGCTAGAAGGAAGATCGTGAGATTTACCTTGCCACTGCACAGTTTTATTTTTTCAAGCTAGTTGGAGCACCTTGAAGTTTTAGGGTTTGCCGTTGTTTACCGCTACTGCCGGATGGTGCTACAATTTATGAAGTATGTACTTGTATATGTTAAATTGTATCATTATCTTGAGGGTGTTTTGTAGGAGAAGGGACTTTTGTCCAAGCAACAAATCATAGATCCAGAGGGATCTCGGATCCAGTGCATTCAGAGGAACAACACACCCTCCATGTTTGATTGTTTTGATATGCCTCTAGCTGTTATGGCACCATTGCGATCTTTTGTTTTTTGATCTATTGGAGTTATGATCATTATACTAACCACTTTATACTAGAGATGCATTTGTTTATGTCCCCTCTAGGAGATATTCTTGTTTTGTTGTCTGTTCCGGGAAGGTTATATTGTTAAATTCCATAGAGGTTTCCATGGAAATGTTGTTCTTGTTTTCTTGTCCCAGGTAGGTTACCTCGGAGGCATGTCACTAGTGATAGCTCTGAGAGGGAGCTATAGTGACGGTTGCAGAAGGCAACTTATTAGATGGTCTCTAGTTTGAGACATGAAGCAATCGGATCAGACAAGGAGTTTGTACAGATTGGCAGTTTGACCAATTCTTGGTGCATGATTCTATCAGTTTGAGTGAGTCATGGCATAGGAGACTTGCTCATTTACATTATAGAGCTCTTCCTTCTCTAGGGAAGATGGTGACGAGTCTTCCAAAGCTTTGTATTGAGCATGATGGCATTTGCAGAGGTTGTGCTCTTGGCACGAATGCCAAGGGATATTTTTCGAGCAGTGAGGCTCGAACACATATCCACAAATGAGCAGGTAGATGCCATTTGCATTAAGCCTCTGTCTGGGACAAGCTTGGCATGAATGAAAATGTTTCCCTGGGGGAGTGTTGATGATTGCAGCATCGTGTCGATATTCCAAGATTGATTAGATGGACTTGATCATGGGGGAATAGGCCTAGATGTAATCTTTGACGGATTGAAGATTCGAGTTGTTGCTAGATCTCCAGGAGGATATCGGGTAGACATTCCAAGAAGGACTGAAGGCTTGGGACCCTGGTATGTCTTCGATGGACTGAAGACTCGAAGCTCGACGTAGTCTTCGATGGACTGAAGCTACGCAATTTTGCATGGACCGAGGACTCCTCCAATGTGTGTGAATTGCATCGGGCATAACACTCATGGTGAGGTGAGTGGCTCAGATAAGCATCAGGCCGACCCTTCTCCTAGTAATGGGCTGCAGACTAGGGGAGATAGGGAACATCTACATCCGGAGTAGATGTGCCTTGACGTAGTCTTCGACGGACTGAAGACTTGAGGTGCAATTCCACATGTTCGATGGCATCGAGCTAAATGCATTCATAGAGTGATCATGTGGGAATGTGGACATTCCAGGATCAACTATGAGGTGAATGTGGCTCCGATGTGGTCATAATTCTTGTCATGGGACAAGAAAGACCCGAGGTGCTAGACACATGGTTGTGGAGATGGATCATCAATATAGCTAATGAGGCTCATGGATAAACTTTTCTATGACAAAAGAATACCAAGAACAGTATAAGATATGCTTGGAGAATGCCTTCCTTGTTGAGAGGGAGCATTGATGGTTGCAGCTTCATGAGACATTCTTCTGTGACGATACTCCTCGATGGACCGAGTTGAGTATGACACTTATCGATGGAATGATAAGTTGTACTGGGTTGGTTCCCAGCGTCCCTTGGGAGTAGACCAAGTGGACACGTCATGGGCGAGTAGGTCCTTGATGATGCACTATGGGCGAGTAGGTCCTAGTGTATTCTAGTGGTGATGAGGCCCTAGAAAAGGTCCACATTGGGTGTAGCCATGTGCGACGTAATGATGCTACCAGTAGCATGGTTTGCGTGACCATGGCAGAGCCCGCAAGGCTATGAGGACCAGAGGAAAAACATCATGGAGAATACCTCCCTGGCTAAGAGGGAGTGTTGATGTTTTTGGTAGCTGCGGGAGGTATTCACCTCCGGGATAACCTTTCTTATAGATGAAGTTGCCAAGACGTTAAAGGAAAACCATTGGAAGTCAAAGAAGATCCCATAAGAGAAGTCGGCCTCACAAAAAATAATAAAGAAGAATTATAATGCTCCAGAAGTAAATTTGGCTCCAGAAAAGGATAAACATAAAATATATTTTCCAGAAAGTCTCGTCGGCCCTGCCAGAAAAGTCACTGGACAAATTAGTATAAATAAGAGTGACGCCTTCCTCATTTGGCACACTCACTCACTCATCTACAACGCAAGTTTGGTGGAGAGAGATGCAACTGCAGAAGGAAGAAGGGCACATATGGAGGGTCTATCTCTTTTGGTCTTGGTGATGTGTTGATGGAGGCCAGCCACTCTAGCGCTTTGGCTAGAGTGAGCTGCAACTGTGTTGTTGGTTTGTCTTGGTGATGTATTGGTAGAACCACTCTAGCGCTCTGGCTAGAGTGAGCTGCAACTGCACAGTTGGTTATCTCTTGGTGGTGTGCTAGTGGAGGTTAGACACCCTAGTGCTCTGGCTAGGGTGTACTACATCTATGCTGCTGGATTCTTTCTTGTTGGTTTGCTCTAGTGGATAGAACTTGTTCTTGAATATTTTGTCTTGGCAAGGATATTCTCTATAAGAAGGTTGTTGGGTTTTGTCCCCTTGTGTAGAAGGGTTTCCCAGGATGTATATGTTATGCTCGGGGGTGGCATGAGTAGGTGCCTATGGCTGGGTGGCGATGGTGCAACATCTCCTATGGAGAAACGAGCATGGAAAAGAAGTTTAAATTGCTATGGTAAATCTAATGTTAACATAATTAACAAAAATTCAACACTTTCTTGATTATGAAAATGTTTGCTTGGAAATTATACCTTTTGCCTTATTTCACTTTGGTGGTTGGCATGGTTTCCTAGTAAGTGGGTCACCCTCGGGAAAATGGTTGCTACTGGGGGGTCTACTTGAAGGGTCATCGTACCATTCCCCTTCATTTCTACCACTTTCCACACTTTCTCCCCTCCGTTTCCTCATCTTTTGGGTTTTTGGGCTTACTGACACCAAGAAGGGCTTGTACCTCATTTCATGGGAAGAAGGGGTTGAAGGCCTAGAGGTGTTGTAGCTGGAAAAAGTTCAAAGTCATACATTATTCCTCTAGATGCTCGCCCTAAGGTCCTGAGAGCAATGAAACGCTTCTCCATGAAAAAACAAGGACCTTTTAAAAAAAAGAGAAAACACATAATTAATAAATGTCCCGCTTGTTGGGGGAATGCATTTGCGGTGTCTTTTAATTTCTAGTGCATATGACACTCAATGTGTTCCTAGCTTCAAGTGGCATTGCGGTGCTCTTTACTTTCCATTGCACATAACACTCAATGTTCGAACCATAATAAATTAAAGGCAAATAAAAAGGCTTGGAAAAATGATGCATTGCAAACAAAGGATGCAACACACCCTCCACAAATGAGACAATATGAGCCCTTGATATGTCAAGAAACCCATGCCCAAAAGTCATACCCCATCCACCTCATATTCACTATATGACTTAGAGAGGGTCTTCTTGGGAAACGCTCCTCGACTTGGGGATTGGCCGACCCAACAGGGCACCATGACAACCCTCCCATACTTAAATTTGACAAATGTTATAAGGTCTTTGAGCATTTGTTTAGTTTTAAAAGGGGGGATTTAATGCACATGTTTGGGTGGTTCTTTTATTAAATGTGGCTTACCTGACATGATACATGTGACTTGTGGACCCTTGGAGGGCGTACTTGTTTGTCTTTGTAGGACCTTGCCAGGTGAAAGCTATCCATTGAAGAATTATGCCATTTTGACCTTCATGGTGGGTTGAGAACCCCTAGGATGGACGCCGTACCCCATAGGCTTGGCAGAGCACCCCAGAGCCTTTGTGTGCAAGGGATAGAGGACGTTGCCTTTGGAGGCATTTGACAGCTTTTGAGGATGACATCATAGCCCTTCGCACCTAGATGTTGGCCTTTGGAGGCCTAGGATGCCACTTTCTAAGCCTTTGACGTCATTTGGAGGCTAGGGTTTGGTGGGTTTGATGGTTCCAGAGGTGATGTGATGTGGTTTGAAAGAAGGAGATGCATGTCATGACACTCTAGCACATGAGAGCTTGACACATGGCCTTGGAGTCCCAACGATATGCATTTTGAGGCTCAATGTCTCACTTTTAGGCCTCATGTCACCCTTTTAGGGCATGACGTCACCCTTTTTGGGATTTTACTTTATGTAATTTTTATATTTGCAAGTTGTAAGAGCAAATAAAGGGGGTCCGCCCTATTTTAATTTGTTGTTGACAATTTTATGTGGACAAATTGGTTTAGATGGCCTCGTATAAATAGAGGACCATCTCTTTTCATTTTCACAACTCATCACTTGAGAATTACATACTCTTGGATTGAAATTTCGACCTCCTTGGGAAAAGTCGCTATCTCTCTTTTTCATGTCATAATAGATGCAACACTTGTTATTTGGAGCAATAATGGCTAGCAAGTTCTCTTGGTGGTATTTCTTTGGCATTTTGTGGATGATATCTTGGTAGTAAGGGTATGTTGCATGTTGCATGCTATCTCTTGGATTGGTGAGTAATTTTCTGCAATTTATTGTCATTTTACTTGTTCAAATTCAAGAAATATATCTAAAACCCTAGGAGTAAAAGGGCTTACATCCTCCACCAAGGTTTAATTTGCGTTGTCATTGAAAGGATACAAGGCTTGCCTTAACGAGTAAGAAGGTTTACACTCTTGTTGCAAGGTTTGGCTAGGGTTTGTTTTCTCTAGGAAGTAAGAGGGTTTACACCCCTAGAGAAATCATTAAAGCTCTAGTTCATCTTGGATTTTGAGCTAGACGATTTGGAAGGACTGTTGTTGGGTTTTATAAGGGTTTAACTCTCAACAAAGATCTCTTCTTCTTCTTCATTTAACTTGTTTTCCAAGGAAGAGACTCCATTCACCCAAATAATAAGGAGTAATCTTTGGAGATTGAATATTGTTGCATTGGTGAACGTGAATTTTGAGATATTGAATTGTTCAAGTTTGGATTTAAATTTTACATGCTTCAAGATATTTTGTGTCCTAGGGGCTTCTTGATTTGCTAGGTGATTGAGCTGCTGTAACAAACATTAAGCTACAGCCAATAGGGCTGCAGCAAATTCACTTTCTCTTACTCTTTATTCAGTTTTCTACCGTTGAAATTCACTTGCAAGCTGTGGTAATTGATCTATTGCTTAAGAGCTATTGTTTGGGTGGCTTACTTGTTGATTTTAGTGGTTAGAACTTAGAACTTGCTGTTGTAGAAAATTTTTGCTACAGCCATTGGGCTGTCATAAATACTTGTTGATAACACTCATTAATAGCCCTCTCTTGCTATCAAAGTCTTGGTTTAAACATTGGAAGGTTGTCTATTAATTGCTAGCATTTTTATCCAATATCATATACTTGATTTTGATGGTTCAATTTGTAGCTGTTGTGATTCTTCATTGCTGATATATATTTCCTTACTGCTGCAATTTTGGGACAGCAAGGTTTCTTGCTGATTCCCAAGTGGTTTTGAGGCTTATATCATTATATCATCATATATTGTCTTGTTTTGGTTTGTCTAACATTGTTTTCATTTAACTTGTTTTCCAAGGAAGAGACTCCATTCACCCAAATAATAAGGAAGTTGTTGCCGTCCTAATACACAATTGCAGACGTGAGCTAAGTCCGGCTCACTTAGTGTGTCCTTGGAGGCACAATGCCTAGGTTCACAGCCCACGCTGTCACTTTGACCGGAACCTCTTTCGTCTAGGCTTACTCCTAGGGAAGCCAAGGGGGGTAGACCCTAGTTTCTAGATAAGATTTTGAGTTTAAGTTCTAGGAGTTGTTTTTAATTTGTTAAGGTTTAGGGGGAGTCTAACCTATGATGCTAAGGCAGCAATGCAAGATGCAAGGGTTAGTATGTTAAGCAAGCCTTTTCCCTAAGTCAACTAAGACTGGTGCTTAAGGTTGGGCAAGGGGTCAACTACAGTTAAAAGGTGTTTCGTTACAATAGAATTACAAGTTACTTACAAAGAATAATTAATCCAAAAGAATACTAGATACAAGTACTTACAATAAAGAATGCTAAGATACAACGGTACAAAGTAGCAAGCTAACCACGTTTCAAATGTATGTGTAGGATATAAGAAGATTAAAGCATTATCATCATCAACACATTAAGCCTAAGCATGCCCCAATAACGCTTACTTTATTGGACTGCTCCTCAATGGCAACATCAACATTCACAAATCAAAGGAGACTTAGAAGATTTAAAAGTTCAAGGACAAGTGTTCCACAATGATTATGATACTTAGTTAACCACAAAGTACTACTTGTATTAAGAGATTTAGAGATTAGGTTCGCAAGTATTAAACCATAAGATATATCGATTTAGACCAAGGTTATCAAATACTTAGTGTTTAAGGGTTCTTAAGATTGAAATGATTTATTACCCTTATTAAGTGTTTCACCAAAGCCTCCTCCCCCGATTGCCAAATAGCTGCTGGATGCTTGAGAAGAAAAGCAACGAGGCCCACCCTAGCTGTCACAGTCAGCCCAAAGCATTGAGTTTTTACGGAACTGACACTCCTTTGTGCCGTGAGACCGTCCCCAGCCTATCACCGTCCGTTGCCCTCCTCAATACCCGTTTTAGATGGTGGAGATGGTGGTCTAAGGTACCCTATTAAGTCTATTAAGTTAATATATCAATTAGGTAGACTTCTAGGTGTATTTTAGAGTGTTTTAAAGATTTTATGATGCCTTTAAAGTGTGATTTAATGCTATGGCCGAAACTCACTTCAGCCTAAATATGTGTTGTTCAAGCTTATGAAATGAAAAGACATTAACGCATATAAGCTACGTGAGAGCAATTACTTCATGCACCAATATATATCTTGCAAAGTTAATAAACAAATTACAAGGGCAAGAACAACTTGCCAACAAGATATGAGAGACAATCACACTTATCTCAAGATGATTAAGAGCATTAAGAATCAAGCATTAAGTGTGAGAAAGAAGATTTAAGTATTTGCCTACACTATCAACTTAACCATAAGTATTGCTTCAAGTATGTGGCAAATGGCCTTAAGATAATATAGCATGAAATAAAAACACCATTCACTTAACTTATTGAAGCATGTAAACATTTAGGCTTAGATTTAAGCATGTAAAATAAATATCATTCTTTAAGGAGCTTAAGCATGCAAGTGAATCTAGCTAAGTTGATTATGCCCAATAGGCTTAAACTAAGGATTAATTAGGTGTGAGATCAAGATCTAGAATATTTTAAACCATTAAGTGCTAAAAGATCAACAACACATATTAAACCCTAGCCTTACCACTTGGGGTATTCCTCTCTCAATAGGTAGGCAATTATTTAGCTTGCTTAATCTTTAGAAAATAACTTGAGAGAAAGAAAGAGGCAAGCAAGAGAAATGAGCTAAGGCAAAAGGCAAGCAAACAAACAAGCAAACCCTAATTCCCACGTCTTAAGGTTTGGGAGATGCCTTTCATCTACCAAGCCCCACGTCCTAGCTCAAGAAGTACAAAAAATGCAAGAAAAAAACAAGATCTACACTAAACCCTAGCTACCCAAAGGCTCACACGTGGGAGGAGGCCGTACCACTCCTTCCCCCACAACTATGAGCCACTAAAACAACAAGAAAGAGGAAATCTATGCACAAGAAAGCCTAGAAATTGAGAAAGAAGGTTGAGAAATAGCTACCAATCCCTTTGGAGGGTCTTTGAAGGTTGAGAAATAGCTACCAATCCCTTTGAAGTCCAAACCCCACTGCTGAAAAGGTGCTTCAACAACCACTGGTTGCAAAGGGAGTGCTGCTAACTTCTGCTTTCTTGTGAAAAGCTGACATGGCTCACATTCCGAACAAACTGATGTACGTCTGAAAATATAGTGGGCCAATAATATCCTGCTCTAAGGATTTTGTGGGTAGTAGTTTTAGCAGCAAAATGTCCACCACAAAACCCTCCATGGAATTCATCCATTAGTTTCTTTGACTCAACGTCATCCACACATCTAAGGATAATTCCATCATGATTCTTCCATCCTAATCCATCTCTAGTAAGAACATACCTAGAAGATTTCAACCTCAAAGCCCTTTTCTTGTGTTCTACTAGATGGCTTGGACAAGTTAGATTCTTAAGATAGAAGATAATGTCTTTGTACCACTCAACTTGTTCAAGTTTCAATAAGTTAGGATGCCATTCTTCATTATTGAGTTGGTTAACCATATCCAAGGCCTTCTCATTACTTTCTGTCAACATTTTAACCAAGCCTTGACCCTTAATCAATTTTGTTGGTCTAATTTTCAAATCATATTCTTGGATTTTAGCAATCCATCTACCCTTTGAGCCCAATCCTTCTACTTGCGATAAAACATCTTTAACCGCAGAATTAGGAACATAACCAATCACCTTGGAATATCCGATGAAGACTCTGAAATGTTTGAGTGATTTGACTAAGGCATAAGCCTGTTTCTCAAACATTGGATACTTTAGTTCTGAATTTTGCAAGGCCCTACTCATATATGCAATAGGCTGATCGTGGCCTTGGTAATTTTTCTGAAGCAACACACCAGCAATAGTGTCTTCAGAAGCAAAAGAGAAAATCTGAAAGTCCTTCTCATAGTCTGGGCTAATAAGGACCGGAGCTTCACATATTGCAGTCTTTATACTTTCAAAAGCTCTTTTACTTTCATCATTCCATTCGAATTTTACATCCTTCTTAAGTAGCTTATACATAGGTTTCATGATTTCAGCATAGTTAGGAATGAACCTATGGACAAAATTAGTTTGTCCTAAGAAGGATTGAAGAAGTTTCTTTGATGTGGGCAAAGACACATTACCAATGGCTTCAACTCTTTCCGGGTCTAACTTAACCCCATCTTAAGTGATTATGTGGCCCAATAATTTACCTTCAGTCACCCCAAAGACTGACTTAGCAGGATTTAGGGAAATTCCAAATTCTCTACATCTGTCCAAAACTTGCCTAAGGTGGTTAATGTGAGTTTTACCATCCTTAGAAAAAACTGTCAAATCATCTTGATATATTTCAATCAATTTACCAATCAACCCCCTAAAAGCATAATCCATAGCTCTCTGAAAAATAGCTCCAACATTTGATAAACCAAATGGCATTCTGAGATATTCAAAAGTTCCCCATGGAGTAGTAAAAGTTGTCTTATGCCTATCCTCTGCTTTAAGTCTGATCTGATTATAACCTGAGAAACCATCAAGCATGGAAATCATTCTTGAACCTGTAACTCTTTGAAGTAAAGTTTCCATCTTGGGGAGGGGATAGTGGTCTTTTGTGCAAGCAATGTTTAAATTCCTGAAGTCAATGCATATCCGAATTTGCCCAGTCTTCTTCCTAGCAACAACCAAGTTTGAGCACCATTAAGAATGTCTAGTCTGTGCAATGATGCCTGCTTCTAACATTTTTTGTAACTCCTTTTGAACCAAAAGAGCTAACTTGGGGTTTAACTGCCTCAACTTTTGTCTAAAGGGTTTGGTATCTTCCTTAAGAGGAATCACATGCTGAATTACATCCTCCCTATAGACTTTGAGCTCATCATAATTGAAGGCCAAGACATCCCTATACTCTTTTAATAACTTAACAATTTCATTTCTTTCGTCTATAGGGGTAGTCTTGCCAACTTTTATCAACCTAGGCTCTTCATTAGTTCCAATATTGACGTCAAGGTAGTCATAGTTTTTTCTTTGATTCGTCTCTTTGATTATGACCATCCTGTCTATCAAAATCCCTTTCTGAAGAGACCACTCGCTTAGGTAGTGTTTTCACCTCATCATCATTCTTGGTGTAATTACAACCTTCTTCTTTCAAGCTTATGCCTAAGTCTGAAAATTTATGGATGTGAAGTAAAAACTTGTTTGTTTGTCATCATCAAAAACTTGCCAATGGTTTATGTTATCCGGGATTGAGGGTCTAAAAATGACTTTAACTGAAATATTCTCATCAATCAAACTGTCTGGAAGCTGTAGTGTGGAAGTTGCTACTGCAAGTTCATTGGCTTTTGAATTCTGTTCTCTAGGAACTGCAATCAGGTCTATAGCATCAAAGTCACTTATTAAGTTCCAAATTGCATTCCTATACCCTTTCAATCTTTCTGACCTTCAAGCAAACTTGTTCTTTAACTGTTGTATGACCAAGTTTGAATTCCCTTTGATATTTAGACATTTTATTCCCCTATCTCTGCAAAGTTCTAAACCAAGGAGTAAAGCCTCATACTCAGCCACATTATTTGTTGCATCAAACTCCAATCTATTAGCAAATTTCAACACTTCACCACTTGGAGCTCGAAGAACAATCCCAACACCTTTTCCCGCTCTAGAAAAAGCACCATCAAAATTCATGTACCATACTTTGTCTAATTCATTATCTTGAACTGTTTCTTCGAAAGGCACAATAGAATTAGACAAGATGGCATAGTTACCGAGACCTTCATTAGTCCCCTTTAACTCATTTTTGGGATTTTTGGGGTCTTCAACATGATACTTTCTATACACTTCCCTATTTAACTTGAAAGTGTTTCCATCTGGGGTAGGGAGAGTAGCATAAGATAGATCCATTTGTAAACTACCACCCAAATCTGCAGGTGCTTTTCTATTTAATAACATTCCCCAAACATCCGGAAAATCAATTACCACAATATCCATCTCAAACATGATATTCGGAAAAACTGCTAAGTGTACTTGCAAACCTTTAATCAATCCATGCACTTCAATCGTTTGACTTTCCAAGGCACAAATGTTGTGGTAAGGTCTTGATATTCTTAAGTTTAACTGTTCCATTACCTTCTTAGTAATAACATTTGAGCTTGCTCCTGAATCTAGCATGCAATTGTGTAACACTTTGTCGTTTACAAGTAAAGAAAGGTAGAAAGGCAAATTCTTCTCATTCTTCCTATCCCAATTCTGTTAAATCACTGGTGCATCCTGGTAAGCCACGACTGGTTGTTTCTCTACAACATTTTTAGGAGGTTCTTCTATGGCTTTAAGTAACTTTTCCTTCTGTGAAGGAATCTTCATAATTTCTGATACTGGCACTAACATCTTTGCATTACTCAACCAACCACCTAAGTCAATATTCAAATCTGCATTAATAGGCACATTAGACTTAGGAGGGATTGATGATACCTTGGGAATACCATCTTGACCTTTATCTTGACTTTTATTTCCATTCCTTTGGTATGTAAGGCCTCTATACTTAGCCATTTCTGCAACCTGTTGGGGAGTGGGCTTGGGCCCATACTTTTCTGTAGCTTTATCCATATTACCATTCATAAAGTTTCCACTACTTCCATAATCATTGACGTCCATCCAATCATATATGCCACCACAATATCTTTCATCACACATATTTACTTGTTCATTTCCTTGGTTTCCATAATCATTTTCACATTCCTCAAGGAAAACTAGACAAGTCGATTCCTCATGAAACTCACCACAAGGCCTACAATAAGGTATGCAACGATGTTCTACCAAGTTGGTGGATTCAAAAGGATTAGGTGGCCTTTGATCATTTTGAGGAGGTCTTCTTGGCCACTTATCATTTGGCTTGTGTTGTTGTCTATTATTATTCTGGGACCTCTCCATTGTGATCAACCTGTTTTGCAAAGCATTGATTTGATTGGCATGGTTTACTTCCATTTGCTTAATTAATTGAGTCAATTCTTTAATATCATTACTTGATGATCCTTGACCCTCATCCTTCTTCTTCTTTTCATCATTTACCTTTGAAGAAGAACCCCTATTGAAACCAGGAATGTTGGACTTCCTAGCCTCAAGCATATTTTGTTCAATTTTCATAGCTGTTTCTTGTGCTGCTGGTAAAGTCTGAGGATCCTTATCCCTTAAGGCATACCTCATTTCACCTTCAAATGCCTCTATATAATAAATCAAAATTGCAGCATCGGGAGGCTTGACATCTTGATGAAGGCTATGTACCAAGCTATTAAACTTGGAGTTAAACTCTACCATTGTTTCATTTTCTTTCTTTTGGCTAGTGGTAAGAGCACCCAACTGAAATCTATGTTCCTTCTGATCACCCCATCTCTTCCTAAATTCATCCAATATTGAAGTAAGGGTATTAAACTTGTTTGCAGGAAAATCTTCAAACCATTCGGCAACATTTCCTTCCAATGAATATACAAACAAAGTCATCTTTACATCTTCTTCCTTATGACCTCCACAATACTTCTCCACACACCTATGAAAACTCGAGATGTGAGAGTTGGCACTTATAGCATTGTTCCCATGGAAAATAGGCAACTTATCAATGGCTTTCTCGGGAACATCGTGAGGGGCACCCTGGATTGCTACAAAGTTCAAAGGACTAAAAAAGGTAGTCATTGTAACGTTAGGATTATTAGTGGGATTATGAACAGTTGGTTGATTATTAGTTTGGAACAAGAATTGGATATCAGTGAGTGCTTCTTCCCCAAGACTTTCAAGTAGTCTCCTAGGAGCAAGGCGGTTTAGTCTCCTCCTATAAACCTTTTTGGGTTCGGGAAAAGAATAAACGACTTCTTGTGAAGTGCTCCTAGTAGTATACTTGCTAGATTTTTTCAATGGAGTCGCCACTTGGAAATGAATCACACAAAGCTAACCAATCACAGGTTCAAAGAATTTTAAGGCCTAATTTTTTTATTATTTAGTTCTTAAAGAATCAAGTTAAAGTCGTTTTGACCAAGGATGAATGACTTATCCCCGGCAATGGCTCCAAAGATGTTGCCGTCCTAATACACACTTGCAGACGTGAGCTAAGTCCGGCTTACTTAGTGTGTCCTTGGAGGCACAATGCCTAGGTTCACAACCCACACTGTCATTTTTACCGGAACCTCTTCCGTCTAGGCTTACTCCTAGGGAAGCCAAGGGGGGTAGACCCTAGTTTCTAGATAAGAATTAGAGTTTAAGTTATAGGAGTTGTTTTTAATTTGTTAAGGTTTGGGGGGAGTCTAACCTATGATGCTAAGGCAACAATGCAAGATGCAAGGGTTAGTATGTTAAACAAGCCTTTTCCCTAAGTAAACTAAGATTAGTGCCTAAGGTTGGGCAAGGGGTCAACTACAGTTAAAAGGTGTTTCATTACAATAGAATTACAAGTTACTTACAAAGAATAATTAATCCAAAAGAATACTAGATACAAGTACTTACAATAAAGAATGCTAAGATACAACGGTACAAAGTAGCAAGCTAACCACGTTTCAAATGTATGTGCAGGATATAAGAAGATTAAAGCATTATCATCATCAACACATTAAGCCTAAGCATGCCCCAATAACACTTACTCTATTGGACTGCTCCTCAATGACAATATCAACATTCACAAATCAAAGGAGACTCGGAAGATTTAAAAGTTCAAGCACAAGTGTTTCACAATGATTATGATACTTAGTTAACCACAAAGTACTACTTGTATTAAGAGATTTAGAGATTAGGTTCGCAAGTATTAAACCATAAGATATATCGATTTAGACCAAAGTTATCAAATACTTAGTGATTAAGGGTTCTTAAGATTGAAATGATTTTATTACCCTTATTAAGTGTTTCACCAAAGCCTCCTCCCCCGATTGCCAAATAGCTGCTGGATGCTCAAGAAGTGAAGCAACGAGGCCCACTCTAGCTGTCACAGTCAACCCAAAGCATCGAGGTTTTATGGAAATGACACTCCTTTGTGCCGTGAGACCGTCCCCGGCCTATCATTGTCTGTTGCCCTCCTCAATACTCGTTTTAGATGGTGGAGATGGTGGTCTAAGGTACCCATTAAGTCTATTAAGTTAATATATCAATTAGGTGGACTTCTAGGTGTATTTTAGAGTGTTTTAAAGATTTGATGATGCCTTTAAAGTGTGATTTAATGCTATGGCCGAAACTCACTTCAACCTAAATATGTGTTGTTCAAGCTAATGAAATGAAAAGGCATTAACACATATAAGCTATGTGAGAGCAATTACTTAATGCACCAATATATATCTTGCAAAGTTAAGAAGCAAATTACAAGGGCAAGAACAACTTGCCAACAAGATATGAGAGACAATCACACTTATCTCAAGATGATTAAGAGCATTAAGAATCAAGCATTAAGTGTGAGAAAGAAGATTTAAGTGTTTGCCTACACTATCAACTTAACCAAAAGTATTGCTTTAAGTATGTGGCAAATTGCCTTAAGATATTATAGCATGAAAGAAAAACACCATTCACTTAACTTATTGAAGCATGTAAACATTTAGGCTTAGATTTAAGCATGTAAAATAAAGATCATTCTTTAAGGAGCTTAAGCATGCAAGTGCATCTAGCTAAGTTGATTATGCCCAATAGGCTTAAACTAAGGATTAATTAGGTGTGAGATCTACATCTAGAATATTTAAAACCATTAAGTGCTAAAAGATCAACAACACATATTAAACCCTAGCCTTACCACTTGTGGTATTCCTCTCCCAATAGGTAGGCAATTATTTAGCTTGCTTAATCTTTAGAAAATAACTTGAGAGAAAGAAAGAGGCAAGCAAGAGAAATGAGCTAAGGCAAAAGCCAAGCAAACAAACAAGCAAACCCTAATCTCCACGTCTTAAGGTTTGGGAGATGCCTTTCATCTACCAAGCCCCACGTCCTAGCTCAAGAAGTACAAAAAATGCAATAAAAAAGCAAGATCTACACTAAACCCTAGCTACCCCAAGGCTCACACGTGGGAGGAGGCCGTACCACTCCTTCTTCCACAACTATGAGCCACTAAAACAACAAGAAAGAGGAAATCTATGCACAAGAAAGCCTAGAAATTGAGAAAGAAGGTTGAGAAATAGCTACCAATGCCTTTGGAGGGTCTTTGAGTGTTGTATGGATGTCTTTGGGCAGCCAAACCCCTCTCAACCAGATCAGCACCTGCAAAAACCAGCAAGGTATCCTTGCTGGAAATGCTACACACAACAAGCAAAGTGAAGAAGAATTTTTGCCTTTTTAGGGCAAAATTTTTTCTTAAGAAAAATTTGATAAAAATTGATTTAAATGACCAATCTTACTAATAAGTTAAACTAGCTGAAATATATATGAATGTGAACAGCAATAAGTAGAAGAGTAAAGGTAGAGGGAGATGGAGTGTATATGTGTCTCAAGGGAGCCTTCTTGCTTGAGGTATTCCCAATGAAAGCCTTGAAGCTAAACCTGTAAAACTTGAGGGGTGATGTGCATACAAGGGATAATATGTTGGATCTACTAATAAGATGACATTTCAATCTTATCTAGCAAATCAAGATATATAGATCTACAAGAACATGCATTGATAGATCTACCCAAGTAACATTTTACTTAAGATCCAATGTGTACAATCACCAAACAAATTGAAACAAGTTTACCTCATAAGTATGGCAAGAACAAGAACATGCATAGCTCTTCCAATTATCCTCCAAAGCTTCTCTTTATTTATTACTCAAGAAAATGGATCTTGGAGAGAACTTATTCCAAAACCCTAAGAGCCAAAGAATGGAAATGATGGAACAAGAGAGAGAGAGAGAGTGGAGGAAATCAAGTAGCATAACATTAGCTCAAGATATGGTGATTTGGGAGTGAGGAGAGGGTTCCTTTTATACTTGGAGAGGCAAACTCACCCCTCTTAGATCAATGCCAAGTGTCCATCACCAAGCAAAAGAAGGGATCCCAAGGCTAGGGCGCACCACCTAGGGTTTAGATCTTAGATCTAGGGTGTAGAAGAGTGTGGGAGGTGTTGGGATCAAGCAGAGGGTAGTGGGAGGCTATGGGATTCGTGCCATGGGAGAGGAAAAGGTTAAATAATTTTTTAAAAATTATTTTGGAATTTTCCAAGTGGAGGGGGGCATAACTCTCCTAGGAGGGCGCACCACTTGGAGGAAAGGGAAGAAGGGGAGGCAGTAAATGCAAGAAAAGGGAGTGGAGATGGGTTAAGGAGAGACGTGGGAGGTGAGGGAGAGCACACCACCTAAGAGGGAGGCCCATCTACCAAGGAAAACCCAAGGGGCCACGTCCCATCCTCAAGGAGGGCATAACTTCCTTTGGAAGGCGTCACATTTTTAGTGAGGTAAGAGAGTGAGAGGGGTGAAAAGGTTAAATCAAGGTTGGGTGGGTAGGTTAGGCTTAGGAAACCTCTCTCTAACCTTTATCCATCATTTAACATCCCTTTAACTCATTATTACATTTTTACATTTTTGCTATGTTTGGACTTTAGCAATTAAAATTGCTGTTTTTGACTGACTGACACTCTAGGTGGACAAACCCATGGCAAAAGTTGTCCGACCGAGCTGAAACTTGGTCCATGGATGTGGGGGGTGCTATTCCATTTCTTTTGAGCACAAATACTCCTATCAAAAGTCCAAGGACCTAGTTTTTACAATTTTTGCCCAAAAATAATTAATTAATTAAATAATTAAACCTCCAAACTTAGGGAAATTTAATTAAAAATTAATTAATTAAAAAAAACTATTCTAGACTTGACGAAATTCCGTGAAACTTTCTAAGATGTCTTGCATGGTCATTTACAATGATTCCATACAATAGTTACCAAAAGATAAGCCCACTAGAACACTGTTCACCACTTTGGAGGAATTATTGCAAGTGTGAGGGAAAAACTCAAGGGAAATCAATAAGGTTGAAAAGCCCAATTGATAACCTGAGGATAAAAAACCCTTGGTGAAAGGAACTCTCCCAGTGAACCGATCCCAAGGTAATTGACCTAGACATGACTCATGCAGACCTATTACATTATTAAGCCACGCAGGGGCGTGGAAATTCCAGTTACAAAAAGAAGTGTTGGGGCAAAACAATGCCCTGTAGAACCAAATTTCTTCGACACATGAGTATCTGATAATGCATCTCTTCATGGCACATGGAGTTGACCACCTATGTTGGAGAGGTGGTCAAGAGAAGTAATCTTTGCATTGGAGATTGAATATTGTTGCATTGGTGAACGTGAATTTTGAGATATTGAATTGTTCAAGTTTGGATTTAAATTTTACATGCTTCAAGATATTTGTGTCCTAGGGGCTTCTTGATTTGCTAAGTGATTGAGCTGCTGTAACAAACATTAAGCTACAGCCAATAGGGATGCAGCAAATTCACTTTCTCTTACTCTTTATTCAGTTTTCTACCGTTGAAATTCACTTGCAAGCCGTGGTAATTGATCTATTGTTTAAGAGCTATTGTTTGGGTGGCTTACTTGTTGATTTTAGTGGTTAGAACTTAGAACTTGCTGCTGTAGAAAAAGTTTTCTACAGCCATTGGGCTGTCATAAATACTTGTTGATAGCACTCATTAATAGCCCTCTCTTTCTATCAAAGTCGTGGTTTAAACATTGTAAGGTTGTCTATTAATTGCTAGCATTTTTATCCAATATCATATACTTGATTTTGATGGTGCAATTTGCAGCTGTTGTGATTCTTCATTGCTGATATACATTTCCTTACCGCTGCAATTTTGGGACAGCAAGGTTTCTTGCTGATTCCCCAGTGGTTTTGAGGCTTATATCATTATATCATCATATATTGTCTTGTTTTGGTTTGTCTAACATTGTTTTGCAGGTACACAACCTTGGCAACTACTTACCAACTCCAAAGACTCTTTCCTCAACCCTCAAGTCTCACATTGATCTTGACCTATAGGGGTGTTCCTTTAGCTCCTTGCTTCTCCCTTGCAATCCCCCTAGGGTCACCCGGGAAGCCTCCCTTGTGTTGGACTTGTCCTTCACTAAAACAAGGGGGATATCTATTGAGGTGATAGTGATAGGTGTCCCCAGTTGTGTCTCACATTTGTTGCTTGGGTCGGGCTTTGCCCAAACTACAAATTGTGTGATAACAGTTTTCTCATTGATTCTCTGCTCTGGGCAATCTTTAGATTTGAAACTCTCTTTGATTAGAATCCATTCCCATATTCGACTTGCAAGTCTCTTTCATTCTTAGACTTGGAGATGGTTTATCTTGGCAACAAATGGAAGCCAAGTCGAATTTTGGTTAGTAGTCATTCAACAACGATTTTTGTTTCTAATTACAAGAAACCATTAATCAAGAAATAATGATGCCATCATTCAGTAAATCTACAAAAGGAAGTGTGGATTGCCTTTTTTTGCTAAGTTCAATTGTTTTACAACATGAAACAACTTTGGCATTCACACATGCTTACCCAACACTCTATCTTTGTAGTAGTGTCAATTGAATGACATCCTTCATGTGCAATCATAGCACCTTATTCTTCCCACAATAGTTGAGACATGCAATGTATGGTTGTAGGTGACATTAATGCCTATAGTCTTGAGGACGAGTGAATGCATCAAGATTTGGATAGTGCAGGGAATGGCTAGCAGACAACTTGGTGAAACATGAATTATCTAACATTCTATTTGCTTTGTCAGCTACCATGGAGTTTTAGGGAACCCCAAAGGTCATTGACCTCCATGCACCAATATCCGACACATCGCCAAGGAGGAAATCCTCTATTGCAATATTGAAGGCAATAATTGGACAATGGTCGCCTTTGGTGTTGGCATCAACCTGTTGTCCACTTTGTTGGTGAAGCTGACCTCCTATGTTGCTGTAACTCCCCAGACAATCTTTGCTCCTTCGGCTAGAAATGCATACAACTCTTCATCTCTTTTAGTCTTCACTCTCACACTCTTCTCTTGGCTGTGCGGTTTGTGGGATGAAGTCTCCAATACTGTGCTTCTCAATATCCCCTTAACTTGTAGTGCTGGCAATTTTTTTTGTTGTTGCATGGAATTCTTGGCATACTTCTTTTCTCCACGTGTCTTTGAATTTGTTGTTGGATAGGGGAAGTCTTCTTGCCATTCTTCATGTGAAAACATTTGGGTTTATGGCATGTGGCTTGCTTCTCCCAACAAGATGCCTCAAGATGGTCTTTCTTCCCATAGAGGGAACATACTTTAGAATACCTGTTATCCCCATTTTGTGGATAACTAAGGAGATTATGTCTTGAGGCCCTCAGGTTGTAGATATGGAATGCCGAGAGACTACATGACCCGCAATATCCTTTTTCACAGATGGAAAACCCACTCACCACCACTGATGGTCATAGGTTTGCAGATGGAATCCACCACACCAACTGGCTTTCGGAAGGTAGTGGGCCTTGATCCATGAGGTACAAGTCAGTATTCTGGTGAACATCATTTCAATATTCAAGCTATTTGATTATGTTGTATCTTAGATTGCTTTATATTTCATGATATATGCTTGGACATTATGCCTTTTGCCTTGCTTCACCTTTGTGGTTGACATTGTGCCCTAGTAAGTGGTCTTCCTTGGGAATGGGTTTGCTACTAGGAACTCCCTTAAATGAGCCATTGTACCGTTCCTGACCATACTTACCACTTTCCATCATTGTTCCCCTCCATTTCCTTATCTCTTGGGATTTTAGGGTGTATTGACCCAAGAAGGGGTTGTCCCTCATTCTATGGGAAGAAGGGGGTAAAGGCCCAAAGGGGTTGGTGTTGGGTAAAAGATAAAAGCCTTATTTCCAGATGCTTCGCCCAGGGATCACCCAAGAAAGCAATGAAACACTTATCTTTGAAATAGAGGGGACCCACAATATAATAAAGAAATGCTTGAAAGGTTAGTTGAAGGATAGGAGGTCTCATCACGAGCTGATCTATCACGTTCATGGATATCTAGTGGTATGACATTGTCGTCATCTGGTCACCAAACCAAGGCAATGGCTCTCAGTTGCATGTCTGAGAGAAAGGGGGGGTCTCATCACGAGCCATCCTTCTCATTTCCATTAGGTATTTGTGGGTGACATTTCCATCACCTGGTCACCATGCCAGGGCAGTGACCTTCAATATCTCCTTATGCTATTATGAAAGAAAATATAAAGAAAAATATATAAGGCAATTGATGGGCTTGGAAAAAGTGCATTGCGGACGAAGGTACCACACACCCTCTACAAAGGCACCCATGAATGAGACACTACGACCCCTTATATGTCATGAGCCCTATGCGCATTGAGTCCTGACCCCAACCACTTCACCCACTTTACATGTCTTAGAGAGGGATTTCTTGGAAACTCTCCTTGACCTAGGGCAAGATCTATCCAATAGGACACCTCGTCAACCCTCCCATATTCAAGCTTGACAAGTCGCATAGTGTCATTGAGCTGTTAATTGTTTGATATAGTGATCTTTGATGCACATGCTTGGATGGCTTATTTATTGATTGGATTCACTTATCATGATGTTATGACTTGAGATCCTTGGAGGGCATGCCCATTTGTCTTTGCAAGACCTAGTTGGTGGACAGTTTTGGGAGACCAAGCCTAGCTTGGGCTTCCATGGGGCTACAAGCCCACAGGTTGTATGCCAGGGGTCCACATGCCGGATGAGAAAGATCAGACTTGGAAGGCCTTGATGATGACTTGGACGACATAGCCCAACCCAGCCCTCACTTGCCAAACGATTTGCCCAGGAGGGGCAAAACGTCCTCTTTTTGAGCACGATGTCATGTATTGGGGGTTAGGGCATGGTGCTGAGATGATATGCTTTGGCACTTGGACGTTTTGAGGGGTTTGAGGTCTTGACCTTGAAGGAAGATACTTGGATGCTTGCCACGTGGCTTTGACAAGCCTAGACACCCTCCTTCTACACCAACCACTTGCCCCTAATGCCAAAACGTCTCCTAAAGGGGTGACGTCATTTTAAATTAGGGTTTTATTTGTGCAAAAGTGAAATTTTAAAGGAATTGTTTAATATTATTTTGTAAAAAGGGCAAGATTAGGGTTGTTAACCCCAAATCTTGTGTTTTACCCTGAAGTATGTGGACAAACTATGTTAGCTACATTTTGTATAAATAGAGATCATAAGATCTCATTTTTATCATAGCTCTCCATTGTGGAGAAGGATACTTATCTGAAATTTTCGGCCCTCTTGGCTCTTTCTATTTCTTGTGCAATTGTTATGGTTTATCTTTGCTATTGATGGTGAAAAGTGATGCGCTATGCTTGGAGACTCTTTCATATGCATGTGGATGGGCTTAACTTGGAAGGCTTTTTTGTAGAATTGGTAAGGGAAAATCTGCATTTATTGTCTTTTGTCTTGGCTTTTTCCATAATTATTGTTGGTTAGAACCCTTGGAGGAGTATAAGGGCATACACCCTCCCCAAGGTTTGTTCTCTTGCTTAAGAAAGGTCAATTTTTACAAGTTGTCTTGGAGAACTACAAGAACGTACACCCTCCAAGGTCATCTTGGTTTGTTTTGCAAACCCTAGGAAGTAAAAGGGCTTACACCCCTAGGGCTTTGTGGATCAAACATTCAAATCCAAGTTTTGCTTCTCAAGGTCAAATGTATTTTTCAAAGTTGTGCCAAGAGAAGTACAAGTGCGTACACCCTCTTGGCATTTCCTAGATCGACTTAGCTACACTTGGGAACTACAAGGGCATACACCCCCAAGTGCTTAGCCAAGCCATCTTTTTCATTGACCCCATAAACCCAATAGTAAGGCACTAATCATATTTTAATTTGCATTGGAGATACAAAACATTTGCCTTGACAAATGTGAAATTTCAACCTTTACAAGCTTTCTCTTTTGGATAATGATCTTGATGCCTTGGGGGTTTTTCTTCCCTTAGGGCATCCCTTTTCTTCCATAATTTCTCATTGCTGTACTAACTTGTTTTCTACAACCATTAGGCTGCAAAAAATCACTAACCCTAGGTGCTAATATCTCACTAACTAGCCCCTAACTTTCCTCCATTTTTTAGCCACTAATTCCACTAACTAGGGTGCACTGTTTAAGCTAGTTTTGGGGATTTTTCTATGGTTGATTTAGCTGCTGCATGTCATTGAATGCTACAGCCATAAGGCTGATAATTCACTGCAGAAAATCATTTTATAACAGCTTGCTTTATTCAGTCTTAAAGTGCCATGCTCAAGTCATAATTGATTACTAAATTCATTGATGATATTGCCAATTGATCTTGTGCTTTGTATGCTGGTTTGGATACTTTATTTGCTGATATAAACCGTCATCCACTGCTGCAAATTAGGGACAGCAAGCTTAACTTGCTGATCCATACTAACACATAGCATTGCAAGGTGTCTTTTCTTGTGTTTCGGGTAGGTACAGGTGCACCGACAACTATCTCTTCACTTGTTATCTGTTTACCTCTTTTCACTTACCATTTTCAGCCAATCTATTCTTCCATCACTTGACTTTCTGGGGGATTTCTCCTTACACTTCCCTTCATCCTTATCTTTCCCCCTAGGGTCTCCGGGATCGCCTCCCAGGAGTGACCTTAGTCACTCCCTAAGTGCGGGACCTACATCGAGGTGACATTGGGTGTAGGATTGCCAAGTTGTAGCACTTGCTTTTGTGGTTGGGTCGGGCTTTTCCCAACCTACAACTTGTGCTATAACAATACCAACAATTGGCAGATCTATGGCTTTCATCTTGCAGCGATGACAAACAAGGGATGTCTTACCTGATGCATATCTCTTGTGCTTGTTCTTGTTCTAGCTAATCTGCTTGTTGCTTCTTCTAAGTGTTGGTGCAAACTAAGTCTCTAAACTTTCCTCTTCACTACCCTTTTGCAATCCATCCACAAGAAGGATGGAGTGGTACTGTGCTGCCATCTTCATTCACTGTTGCTCTTTCTTCTGACAAGAAGGCCAAATCTGCAACATCTCTTCCCTTCACAAAAATGATCTTGGTGGTCATGGCCCTTTTCTCTGTGCCAACAAAACGTAGGCCTTCATGCTTGACCCATGGTTCAACTACAATGGGGCTTATGATTCCTTGACTTCTTTTTCCTAGCCCTTAACCATTGTACCCCATCCATCTTAATGGATTAGAACCAATGCCTTTGGTATGCATTTTAAATAACCCAAGTGCTCTTGCGAAAGGTCTAAGGAAGGTGAACTTACCATACTTGCCTTTGTCATGATGCTGGCTTTTGCAGCAACAATGGAAGGTTTCTTTGCTTCCTTGGTCTCTTGTACAACTTCCTATAACCTGGCCAATGCCTCCTCCTTCTCTGCCAACTTTTGGTGCAGTCGATTCATCATTTGAATGAACCTCTCCTCTTGCCAACTATCCAACTGAATTACTGTCTCTCCCAATTGCACAAGTAAACTCTACTCTTCTCCCAATTTACCATAAAAATAGTGAGGGAGTTTTGATGTTCAACAAAGCGATTCTTTAGCAATAGCAACAATTTTGTGAAGGTCTTAAGGCCTTTTTCTAGCTGTTCTATTCTTTGGTCAAACATATGGACATGTTCCTTCAAGCGTCGATTCTCCTCTTGGAGCTAGTAGCTACACATTAATAGCCCTTAAGCTTTCCAACCTTTCTCCCATCATTGCTTTACCCATGATGGGTTTGCTTTCTCCCCAAAGTACCGGTAGTTGTGTCAGGGTCAAGGATTCCACTGCTTTGATAGGAATATTTTTTATAGATGAGGGACATATAGCCCACACGTCTCACCAACACAAATCCTCTGCGGAAATGTAATTTGGTCTCTTCTCTTGGAGTTCTGTAGAGATCTCTATTCTTAAGAATGACTCCAAGGCTTCTGTTCTTGGTGTGACCCCGGAAACCCAAACCTGAAAACCAATTTCAAATGGTTGCTCAGTCGTTATTTTCAACAGTTACATGGTTACAATGAAGGCTCACGGCTCCCTCAACCATTCAACAATTTACATAGCTAGCTTCTCTTTAGCATCCTCTCCTCTCTGCCAAAAAGCCCTTTGTGAGTCGAGTTGCAAGAAGATATAGGTAATGCCGGGGTAAATGGAAAGCCAAGCATCCTTGTCCTTTCATTTCCCATTCCCCAACTTTCGTTTCTCCTATTTCATCCTTTTCTCGTTCAATTTTTTTTTTCTTCTTTTCTTTCATTTAATTTCATAATGCTTGCATTGTCTTTTCTTGCTTTTTCCTTTCAACCTCATTAATTGTCAAATTGCTTGTGAGTATTGAGTCTTACAACCATTTGTTTTTGTTTAAATCCATTTGAGGTCAAGATACTCCTTGGATGCCCCTGGCCATCTCTTGCTGAACAAGCAAAAGTTGAACAAAATTATTAGGGAGGACATTTATAGATAGTACATTCAGGTCACTTGGAAGTTGGGTGGATCCACCCAATGGCCTCAAGCCCAAGATGGCATTCTATGTATATCATTTCATGGAGATGAGAGATAGCCTCATTGTTAGACCAACCTATACATTTTTCCACTAGATGCATGCCCACAGGATCTCTCTCGACTAGTTCTGGGTTGGATCTCATCGGCTTCGGGTGGAAGCTGAGCACCGTATTTCATGAGAGAAGAGGGTTTGTTGACTGTGCCACCTATAGGAGCCCGAGATGGACGAGTATTTTATTTTCAATGCCCATATATGATGATATTTGAGATTGATTTCATTGCTTTTTTAGAGAGTCCCAAAACTCCCTCTCCACCCTCTTTAGATACCTGGATCAACGGTGCTTGGCTCTATACATGAGGAAGGCTTCCGGGCTTCAATTGTCTATGATCAGACCACCCCCACCATTCGACACTACTAGGATGATCACCTCCTCCTTCCCGATGTTCATAGACAAAGGCACCAAGAGACAAGCATAGAGCAGTTTCACTTCAGCTTCTAGATCTGTGAGATCTTGAGGAGATCCTCGACCTCTGTCCATGAGACCTTTCTGACAATGTTGGATCTGGGCCCAGGACAGTTCTTTTGTCCACAGTAGACATCCTAGTTCCCACTCTTCTTGATCTTAATAGAGAGTGGTCCCTTCTAGGCAGCATATCATTCTCAGATCTTCCAATATGTCTAGATCTCCTAGTTCATCTGGACATTCATCTACCAAGGGGTTCTTACTTCAGCCTTAAACGGTAGGAGAGATGCACCTACTTCCAGAACAGTTTCGGAGGAGAGTAGAGAGTATCTCCTCTTCCTCCTCATCAGCAAACTATGACTCTTCTATACCTTGAGCACATTCTCCAGGGACCTCCAGTTGGGGCATTTCCCTTGGTTTTTAGAGTTCTTGAGAAGGATCCTTTCTTCTCTGGGACTCCCAGATTTGTATCTATCTTTCTTTTTCTTAGATGATCTAGGTCTTTGACCATAGAGGTTAGATATGCTTTTATAGGAGCTGCACTTGCACTTCCACTTTGTATTGTTTCTGATGTACCTAGCAGTCCCTTTGACCTATCTATGGTCACTTGTTGGACATTAATAAAATGATCTGATCTTATCTTATCTTGGTGCATTTGGTAGCAAATCTTGTTCTTTATAATATCTCTTGGAGGGTTTGTACACACAAGTCATGTCATAGAAATAGAGTTCTAAGTTCTAACTAACAAATCAAAAAGGCCAATCAGAAGATACTTTAATAATTAAGCAGAATCATCTTGGAGACAAATAATCTGGATGCGAGTTTGGTTGGAATTCCAAAGGAATCTAGCTGTTAAGTGAGGCAAATATGGTATTCCTTCAATTGATCGAAAGTCATTATAACAAGCTCAAGCATACCTGTTTTGTGCATGTCAGTTGAATATTTGAATAGCAAAGAAAGTTTGGAGTCAGAAAAAAAGAGCCAGTTCGCATTTTGATCACAAGTTGCTTATAATCTGCAAATAAATAATAATAGCTAGTTAGGTGTAAAAATAAAGAAAGAATGAGACACAAATTATATTAATGTCCACTAGTGACCAAAGATTGGTCAATGGGATTCAAGTGTACATCCAGTATTAATGGCCAAATGTGGAGTGTTTTGGGCATCTCCTCTAGAAAATGACAACAACAATGTGTACATAAAGTGAGGATGAACCCACAACCATGCAGTAAAGATCACCTCTGTAAATAAGATACTCTTTTCAGCCACTGGCACAGATCTTCACTGCTCTTCAAGAAGCTTGAACAAAGCTCAATATGAAGTTAACAATCCATCAAATCATAAGCAACTGTAGTTATGCTTGCTCAAATTATGATGTAATACCATTTCCAGGTTTGTCTATGTATTCAAATTATGTTCTTAGTGCAAATGAAACAGCTGCTGTGAGCAAGAATCTGGCCAATCACATAACCAGACATAATTTACCCTGATATATGCATCATCAAGCAAGGATATTCACTAAAAGTAGTTCTAATGGCATCGTTCTAGGTCATTCACGGATCCTGAATTGGGATGCTAAGCTGGAAGGGGTAAAAACTTAAGCTTTGTACAGGCATTTGCTTTATAGCAGTATGCATGCTACAGATCTACCAAGGTTTGTAGATCTAGCACTTGTGTAAATTAGTAGCCATGTTGTCATGCATTAGCTTTACTTCCAGCTTATTACTCTATACCTTCACATATATTTTAGTGTATCAAATCCTAAATTGAAGTGCATTAAGTATATTATTTATGAAGTGGTGAAACGAATCATTAAAATATTCACACATTCTATGAATCACTCTTCCGAATATGAGTCATATCATATAGTCTGAGAGTAATTTAGCACACACGCTGTTACTTTCCACTTTAGCATTTCATTATGCCTCTATATTTGTGGCATAATAATATTTTTGTAAATTATAATCTTTTCAGTGACCTAATAAACACCTTCAGTGGGTTTTTATCATATTGGTTTTCTGTTCTATGACGATACTTCTTTTCCTTCATTGTACATTGCCTTTTGATTGCGAATCTTGATCTTCATTCATCATATTCCATTACAGGTGAGTGACATTCTGAACATTTTCTTAGTATAGGTACTGTCGCCTTCATACAATGTGGTGGACAAGCTAGTCCTGGACAAAAAATATTGCATGAAGTGATCTGGTCTTTATGCTTGTATTTCTTCAACTGAATTGGAAGTAGTCATGTGTTCATCAGGAGCTGCTTTATTATTTCTTTCCTATCCTTTATGTTGAATCTCATTCCCTGCACTTTGATCATCCATCTTACTAAATTCTGTTTTACTCAATGAATCTTAGGCTTTCTTGAGATTAGTAGAAGTTCATTTTCTCATTATTTCCAAACACAACACTAGTTTGACCGTCTTCATGTATTCATGTACCCTGATCGTTGGAGCTAATCTTCAATGAATAAACCCAGTCCCACTGAAATGTTTTTTCCATCTCTATTTATTAGAGATGCCATCTAAATTGTTCTTAATGATATAGCGACTGTGGTATGAAATCATAAAACAATTTATGCATGACAACTTGGCTGAAGAGTATTTAATCACATGAATCTCCTTGAGATTATAAATATAAAAAAGTAAAATTAATTTTTTATTTTCTCCTTAGGTTCCTCACCGGTTTTTCCCAGAATCAATGTTAAGGACTCTTACAAGCGGCTTGGAATCAGTAGAGAGGCTTCTGAAGAGGAGATCCAGGCAGCACGGAATTTTCTAATTGAACAGTATGCAGGTCATAAGCCAAGTGTGGATGCAATAGAATCTGCATATGATAAAATATTATTGGAAAGCTTAAGGGCGAGGAGAAGGCCAAAAATTAATCTTAAGGGTAAATGGAAGAAAGCGACTGAATCACGTTTGATAAAGGCTATTTCTAGCAGGTTCGAAGCACCATCTAGAAATTTAATCATCAAAACGGCCACATTGTTCCTGGTGCTAGGGATATGGAGCTTTCTTAATCCTACTGAGGAAGGACCAATATATCAGGTACTTCATACACCCCAGCTTTTTGATCGTTTATGTACTTTTTCTTATTACTGCTCTGATATTAATGTCTCTCTAGGGAGCTAGAACATGGCTAATTGTAAGCCAGGAATAATGAAGTGGTAATCAGTCTATAATGAACAAGTTTTCATAGAATTCATAGCAGGCATCAACAGTGAAATTCACAGTGCCTTTCTAGATTGCTGTCTTGATTGGTGTTCTTCACTACCATTATAATACCTATATTGTTCTGCATGGTATCTCATTGTTGTTGTTTTTGGGAAAATAACGTCTTATGTTTACAGAAAAGTACTTCAGCAAAGAAAAAGGTGTGTTACCTCCAAAATCTGCACGTCAAAGATCAGCCCAATCATCAAGCATCAACCCTAGGGCAAGTTAAGGACACCACCCACTGTTACCTTGGTGGTCCTCCTCACTTTATGTCGGCTCTCCTCTGAGACAAGGGGGGATTCCTTATTTAGGACTGCCAAATCTGTCCTTAAAACCAATTGCAAATTTCAGATTTGTCAAAACAGAAATTTATGGTTATTTAATGAAGGTTTAGGTGGATGTTTTCAAATGGACAAGTGCCTTCACCAAGGGGCATGGAGTCGGGATGTATGAATTGATTGGAATTAACTTCAACATCAAATAACCCAGCAAAACTCATGAATCTGCAGTATTCTATAGGTATAATAAATTTGGATATTCACTTACGGCCAAGTATTAATGATCAAAGGGATACACTAACACGGATCTAACTTGCTTGCATTAAATAGATGACACTAGATATGAAGATGAAGCAGTAGGACAGTTTTCAATTGAATAACAACTCTCAAAACATTACATTCTCAGATCTAGTATCAATCTAAGCTGAAGAGGATCAAAGAATCTCTCTATTCAGCCCTTCCTTCACTAGCTAAGATCAACAGAAGTAGCCAAGTACAATATTCCAGCAATGAAATCAATACAAATCTGAAAGAATCAGCCTTACTTGAATGCACTGCCCTGAAAATTATTGAAGCAATTCCGAATCTGCTCAATATCAGCTCCTCAACAGTCACAAGTTTTCTAAGATTTTCTCCAAGCTGAAATCATATTTGCAAATGAGATGAAGCCTTCCTTTTATTGGCTTCATTCCTACCTACCTCATGAATAAAATATACATAGAATGTGCTAGAAACCCTTCAAAGTAGGATTCTCACCTGTTTTGATTGGATGAGAGGTTTGAAGTCGTCCACATTGCCCCTTGTCACCTTAAGAGTTAGGTCAGCCTCCAACTTAACCACTTTAGCCACATAAAAAAATAATAAACCTCTTAAAGAGGTGTTGTGCCCTTGGTACATGTGCATGAGGGGGTTATGGTCTTCATTAAATCCCTTGAAGCTAGGACACCCTTAAATCCCTTGAAGCTAGAAACTGATGGTCAGAGGGTATAGTGATAGTCATTTAGCTTACAAGTTGGTTGATGTTGACACTAATGAATTGAGCTTCAAAGAGATTAGCTGTTGATGAGGAAGCTAGACCTTTCCAAGCTTCTCCATAGTTCAAAATTACCATAGGCCTATTACCCACCCCCACCATGCCTAGGGGTAATTAGAAGAAATCATGTCTCGTGTCCCGCAATGGACAACATGATCCCAACCATGATGGTGATCAACATGTCCACAAATGACAGCCCAACAACCCCCCTCATTCACCTTTACAACTACAGGTCAACCAAGGCTCATCCAATGTTTTAAAAACCGAAACCGGTACCGGAACCGATCGAGGGTCTAACCTGAACCGGAACCGGAACCGGTAATAAACCGGTCGAACCGGTTTCAATGAACCGTTTTTTTTAAAAAATACATAAAATATTTAAATTTTAACGAAAAAATATATTTTTAAGATTTTAAATCATGTTTCCAAAGCATTAGAGACAATTAGAGACAAAATATCCAAAGTATGCTCATGAATATATCAAAATGGCACCAAGTGCAATACATATCTAGAGTGTTAAATTTACATGCAGCAGCGAGAGCCATTCTCCTGGAGGATGGCTAAGACCCTAGACGAGATCTAGGGCACCCAGTGCACTCCTGGGATATGTGGTCTGGGACCAATATTGATAAAGACCCTAGGTTAGTAACCAGG